>JBAHVQ010000117.1:51957-94488 GCA_036872915.1 Nanipora kamurai
CCTGAGCGCGTGAAACTCAGAGTAGCGACAGCAATATTTTGTCTTTTGTATTTACTTATATATATATATATATATATATATATATATATATAATATGCATCTCATGAATGATACTTCTACATACACATTGTGCATGACATTCATCTCACCTGCATTTTTGTTTTAGTTTCACTTAAATTTTCGTCCGTGTCTACATTTGAATATTTATCTATGTCTATACTATTATCTCTGTCTATGAATTCATGTGTAACTTTCTTTTGGTGTTTGTCTTTCTTCTTTTCTTAGTATTTACTTCTTATTTCCTGTCTACACCTGTATACTTTTCTATACATAGGATTCATTTACCCAGTTGTAAGTCACTGGTGTTGGAATAACGAAGGATGGCTAAGAAAAGGAGATGCCAATGTTCTTGGTGAAGGAGTCACGTTTCGGGTAAAAATTTTGAACATCCTTAGACATACTGTTGGAAGATTAACTATCAGTCTGAAAAGAATTATTAACTACGAGTTTGCATAATCTTTGTTGCGGTTAATACTACTTCAGATCAACACACCGAGACACTTTTAACGTTGAAATTGCGCGTGCTCTTCAAGTTTATTAACTCAGAAAAGTTTTCTGACCCCTGATTGGAATCGAAACCGGAACCTTACTGTAACCGTAACCGTAATTGATCGGCGGTAAGATGCTCTAACCAGTACACGGACTCAGATGGCCAGCACAGGTTACTATTCCTACTGGTTCGCAGTTGACATGTTTGCTGCTGACTGCAGTCTCGATAAGTAGACATATCAACAACGACAAATAGTAACCTTCTTTCTACCATCTGAGACCGTGTAGCTCAATGGTTAATTGAACGGGTCAAATGGCCGGGAGCATCTTACCGGCGATCAGAAGGTTACGGGGTCGATTCTCGTCAGGGGCTCAGAAAACTTTATTGAGTTAATAAGCTTGAGGAGTATGCGCAATTTCAATCTACACACACCCAAGCTACACATGCCGCACATCAGCTAACATTGTTACCTTTTGACGTTGCCAGATATTGTTGCTCAAAATAATTCGTTGCTCGTTCGCCATATGTAATCATGAATAGAATCCAAAATATTTAAGAACTTTAAACTAAATTTCACAGTTTTTCCTTGAAAAGTTTCTTTAGGTAAATCTGTTTGTTTATCAATTATGTTGCCGTTGCGGCAGCTGCATTTTCAATTACGATTTTATGTTTTGATAACTATATTACAATTATTTATGGGATCAGAATATCGGGAAAGTTTCTAGAAATTGTCAGTTCGCGATCTGTGGTGTGGATATAATTCTGATATACTAATATCTACTGTTGATGCTATAACTTTCTCTTTTCCTATTCTATAATCAAATATTAGATAAATCGTTTTTAATTTTATGTATGAAATTATTTCAACTATGTTATGATTTTAGTCTCAGCCAATAAATTTATAAACTTGAAGGTAAACTAACTAGAGTACAAAAGCAAAATGTGTCAAGCAAACAAGTTGACACAAGAACCAAAAAGGCTATAGGGTGTCTCGTATCAATGATATATAGGATAAAAATAGTGTCTTGTATGGTTTAGTTCTTTTATACCCTATCGGGTTCCAGCTCTCCGGGCATGTATAAATCCCCAGGTGCATAAAAAATATTACAACAAACTCTTCATTTGACTCAGGACTTCGCTGGTAGTGGAGTAGTTCACGTCACTGCAGGAACAATGGCATTGGTGGGGTCAGCTGTGATTGGTCCACGTTATGGAAGATTTGAGCGGGGGAAACCAGTTCCAATCGGCGGACACACTGTTCCGGTAGGTTTAACTCAAATCCATTAGGAAATTATATTGAGAGTTAATCAGAAAGTTATGTCGATAAATGCACATCCTTTTTTAACTAATTATGAAATCAATTGGCTGGTAAACTGTTTATGATCGTTCATTCTCAGTTCCAGACTAAGTTCAAGATGCGGTGCTACTATGTGGCGTGAGATACTGCATACTTTCTCCTTCCCCACAAATATCCAATCACACGAGAAGCAGTTTTATATGTGGTAAAATGTTTTAATTGAAAAAGCCTTAGCAGAAAAGGTCTTTGGACAAGACGTTAGCTAAGTTCTCGCAATCAAAAATTTTAGTAAAGACTTTGATGTATAATACTGCAATAAGCAAAAGACTGAGGAAAGCTCTAAGCTCCAGAATCGAACTCGCAACCATCCGAATACTAGCAACGTACTCTATTCCTTAAGCAGCTACGATTCGATATTGATGTTTGTCTTTTTTGTGGTTTCGTAACACTTATTTTACACCGTTGTTCGATGTTACTTAAGTTCGAATCAGCAAATCACGAATAGCGATTTCCTATTATGTTAGTATTCAAATCAAAGTCAACGAGAGAATGTTTTGGTCATTCTGCTTTGGAGTAAATAATGAACGAACAAATAATTGTTCGATCAATACAAAACTGACTGAATTTTGTTTTGCGTTTTTCAGAATAAAAAATGGTCACAATGCGTCAAAAAGAATGACGTGTAACTGTGATACGGAATAACCAAAATGTCTAAATTTACAATATTCTTTCCAATTGCTTTCCAACGAGGGTGTTTTGGATACAAAATTTAGTAACTAATTTATTGACTCACAGATCCAAACAAGGAGTCAATGTAGTAGCGCTTTAATATATTTCGAAAGGGAAAGCTTAAGAGCATTTGACTTAGAAAAGTTTTCCTGACTGCAATATGTCGACAGTAAAATAATCATTCTTATTTAATTTCTTTTTTGATAAGCTCGCCGCACTTGGTGGATATATTTTACTTTTTGGTTTTTTGGCTCTCTTAACTGGAAACCAAGGTCATGTGTCGTTTCCTGGAGATAGCAATATTATAGCCATCATTGCCATTAACACTATACTGGCCTCGTCTGCTGGAGGATTGACAGCATTTTATATTCGCCGCACATGGGGAGCCTGCTACGGCCATCACTCAAGCGTTCTTACAATGATCAACGGAGCTCTCACTGCTGCTGTAAGTTTCGATTCGAAAGTCGAATAGGAAGTACCAGAAAATTACAAATGTTTTCATAGTACAATCTCGTCTTACATGAGGGGTCGGACCAAGTAGACCTAAAGTTGCTTCTGAAACTACAAAAGAGCAACTATTGAGCAACTCTGTATCCCCCATAATACTGTTCGTTTCAGGGGCATCTCTTCAAAAATATTTTCCTATTTCACAATTTTTGACTCCAAAGAATTGGGAAACTTATTTTTATTTAAAGAATTCCCTCCCAAACCAAGTGGATTAGTGGAGATTCGAAAACGGCCAATTGATTCCCCAACGAAAAGGTTTCTAGTTAGTCTTACAGGCTCTAAAATCTAATTCCAGTTTTCCTAATTGCACACAAGCATGCCTCGATACATTAAAATATAATTTCTTTTAAGAAGAACTTTAATAGATCCCCAAGGTTCGTATTTAAATATCCTATTTTCGATCACGTGACGTTTTGATGTCATATCATTCTATAGAAGTTCATTACAAATAAGTTTGCTTGAAAAAGCTCATTAAACAATACTATAAACTACAAAGAATTGCTTAGACTTGTCCGATAGTCATTTTAAAAAAGTAGGCAAAATGTTGAAAAGCTGATTAGAGGAGCCATTTCCCCTCTTTTCGTACGAACGAACTGCTATCCAAATCATTTATGACATGATATTTGCCAGAGTTAAACCAGTGGGATTTTTTTCAATTTTTTTGAAAAACAATCTCCAGAATTTTTTTTAAATTTTCCTATTAATTAGCCATCCCAGAAGAAAAGTTTTAATGAAATAAAAATGGGGGTTACCAAAGCTTTTCGAAATAAATTAGATAAATTAGGTAATTGGAAGCCATTTTGAAACTCCACTTTTGATCCTTATTTCGTCATATTTTTGGATGCCCAGAATGTGCTTCTTTTTGTTACATTTATTTAAATTCGTCTCCAAAGTGTTTATGCACATGTTTTTAGGTTTTAAATGCGCATTCTCCATTTTTCGGGAAACAGTATGGAGCCACCTTAATACTTATCTCTTTCAGGTTTCTATCAGTGCTGGGGGTAATGCAATGCATGGTTATGCTGCTTTTTGCGTGGGGTTTATTGCTGGAGCTACGTACATCGCTTGGGATATTGTACTTCTTCACTTGAAAGTTGACGACCCGGTAACGGCAACCTCGGGTAATAAAATATGTTAATTTATGAAACTTGAATGGATGTTGTCATGGTATGTGCCAGACATTACCTAATGATAGCCAGTTATTTATCGTCATTATTGTGACATTATTCAATGACAGCGATTCATTCATTATAATTTTTATGTATTGAAAAATAAGAACTAATAGATCTTTGTCTCTTCTCTTACTTTACGAATCTTCTCCCAATTTGTGAATCTTCTCCAGGCCTTTCAATTAAGAGGGCACAGAGATGGGCACTGAGTAAGTGAACGTGTCATTTGCCTCTGGGATTAAGGCTGGATTCCTGCTCCACGCGGCTACCCAAGCATATACTTTAATCGAATTCAAGAAGAGAGTGGTCCAGGTTGATTCTGTTAAACACGGCAAATGTTTTCTGGGAACTCCCGTTCCCTACTGATGTAGTATTGGGCCGAAGAGGCATTTTCATAACTAGAGCGCCTGATAGAAACTTTTCGATGTAGTTGATTCATTTGGCTTATCTAGTATAAACAGAGGTACTTTACTTCAGTTCTGATTTAGTTGTGACTGGTGTCACGACGTCTTATCCACTCTTAATCTATTTATTTACATAGTATTCTGAATATTGTTTGTTAATATCGTGGGCTAAAATAATTTTAGTATCCAATAAACCAGGGCAAAACTCCCAGAAGGTGTAGATCACCGAAAGATCTTCGCAAACCAATCCGAGATTTTCCTCATATATAACCCCAGACGTTTTACGATAGTGTATCATGGATCGAAATTTCGCATGCTCCTCAGGTTTGTAAACTCAGAAAATTATCCGAGCCCCTGACAGGCATCGAACCCGCAACCTTCTGATCGCCGGTGAGATACTCTAACCATTGAGCTACATGGACTCAGATGGTAGAGCGAAGGTTACTGTTTGTACTGGCTTGTTTTTGACACGTGTACTGCTAACTGCATTACGAACCAGTAAAAATAGTAACTTTCGCTCTACCATCTGAGTCTGTGTAGCTCAATGGTTAGAGCATCTCACCGGCGGTCAGAAGTTACGGGTTCGATTCCCTTCAGGGGAAGTTTACAAGCTTCAGTAGCACACAAAATTTTGATCTATATACACTAAGCTACCACATGTCGCACAATATCTACCAGTATAGTTAATCAAGTTTCTTATAATATATCACGTTCATTTAGTTCATTTAGGTGGTGGTATGTGGGGCCTGATTTCGGCTCCTCTATTTAACAAGCACGATGGGATCATATATGTTGGCAATAAACTTAGTTTCAAGTTACTCGGATGGAATCTACTTGGCGGGATTTCCATCGTTGTCTGGACCGGATTATTGTCATCTATGTTATTTCTAACGTTGAGGTTTTTCAAAAAGCTAAAAGTTACCCCAGAAGTTGAATTGAAAGGTAAGGTAAACGATATATTGGTAAACAATTAAACTAAAAGAAATTTACCAATAATTTTATCAGCTCCTTGTTTCTGTTGGATGAAAGGTCTGAGTACACCAACCTCGTTGCTGAATCCTGAATTCAAGGATTGTGAATAACTCGCATAGGCTACAACACAGGCTACAGGCCCTGAACTTTATATAAAATGAAAAGTTGACTCCATTCAATAATTCCAAAAGTCATGCCGAACATAGCCTAGTTGGAGCACTTATTAGATGTTTTCCTAGGCCCTCACATGGGCTTGGACTTCGTAATTAGTCTTCTAAGACTAATTTATTGCGGGGGTTTCCTATGACGACTGACTCACGTCGTAGAAATTTTCATTTTCGACCTATCGGGAGAATATTTTGGTCGTTAAACTACCTGGGTGGGTGGGTCTTCGTGACTTACCTCCAACCTGGAAGTGTAGCTTAATCTTTTGTGCAGTAGTCCCGGGGGTAGTTCTGGGCTTAAGGTTGAGGTTTGGGTTAGAACGTAGATATAAATCAATTTGATCGCGTGACAGGCTGAGGGAAACTTCCAAAAATGCCTGCATGTCCACCATTTTTGGTTCACATTTTGATGGGCAGTCAACCTGCTAGTCTCTGTAGAGTTCAGTGGCTACAGAAGGCCGTACTTCTATCACCATTTGGTTGTTGAGAAACCATGTCCTTCTTTGTTGGCAAAAGTTTCTTAACACCTTCTCAATGGTTATACCTTAGTTATGCCTTGTTCCCTTGGTTTTAGGATCGTATTAATTCAGTATGAATTAACAAATTTTGCTTGTTAAAGGAGGTTTCTTTGTTTTAACTATAGGTCTAGATATTGGAAAACATGGCGAACCGGCTTATCCAATTGGAGCCTATGCGGACAATCCTTATCAATATTCATCTACCATCATACCGAAGCCGCCAATAGTTAATGAAAGAGTTAACCAACCATTCAGCAACTTGGAGTCTTCCAGCGTGGGTGTGGACAGGAACGATTCCAGTGGACTTGAAAACTCACTAAATGCGGGAGCGATGTCATCTGCTTTTTGATTATATTAATTTGCTGTAAGAGAACTTTGACAGTGCGGTCATCTTCATCAAAACTTGTATGTAGTTTCGCTTTTAAGGTCACGCTTTGTTTCGTATTCAAAAACAATCAAATTGTGATCTTGATAAAGTCATTATTATTGATTAGATTTAGAGGGAAAAAATCGGGAAAACGATAAAAAATAGCCCATTCGAAAATGTTAATCATAGATCTTTTTATGTATTTGAACTAACTCATGTATTTTCAGCCGACAGTCGACTCTTCAGGGGAGAAAAAGTCGTGGTTCGGTAACTTGACGTTTCTGTGTTAGTAAAGTTGGCTGACGACGGCGAGGAACAACCAAACAATGTTTAAGAATTTGAGAGAAACCGCGAATCATTGACATGCTATTAGATGCCTAACGTTTGTTTTTTGATTTCTTACCAGCTTGAAACCTTTTAAAGGGATTCTGTTTTATAGGAGCATGTTAAACCCAGTTCACAGTTTTCAACGCTCTAACAGTTACGGTCGTCACGAGTTGTGTTCGTCACGAAGTCGAGAAAATGCTTCAAGTGTCATTGTCTGAAGAACGAGGACGGCGTTGTAATTAATCTTGAGATTAAATACTATTCATTGTCTTTGTTTTGGATAAATAATTCCGTTGTGACGAAGCCGTCGTCTTTCATGTTCCCGTTGAGTTTTCTAAAGCTCCCTATTTTCAATGCCATGACACACGAATGGAAGAGCACGAGAGAGCACAGCGCCTCGGGCGACACTTCTTGCTTGGAAGAATTTTTGTTCCTTTCATGATGAAGTTTATCTAAATTTTCCAAACAAGTTCCTGTAAAACTTCCAGTTCTGTGTTCTCAAATTTAATATGCATGTTTGTTTTACCGAAGTCAGTGGTCTGTGCGGAGCATAAGTACACTGACAGTGCATTAGCATATTCATCGATTGTTGAGCTTTAAGTAAGGTGGCAATTTTCGGTGGCATCCGGGGTTAACAATTCGCCACTGTTCGCCCGTTGAATGATTAAATACATTAACACGCCTTTTCAGCGTTTTACGTCAAGTTCATTCTACTGAGTTTCATTTCTGCTGTACGGGAACAAATTTTGAGGTAGACCGTGTAAATTTATAATTTTCAAGATTTTGTCCACTTGACGAAGAATTTCATCAGGTAATTAAAAAGTCTTGTGCCAACAGCGCGAGACCTTGTAAGTATTTCATTCGCCTTGTAGATACAATTAAAACGCCAAATACAGAACTTTAAATTTTGGGAATATATTAAGATTCTCTTTACTGATCGTCGATGGTATTATACACAGAGGTAGTTCGCAACAAACAACACGCATGCTCATTACTCGCTGCCTTGATTTCAATTTTGTTGTGCTAAGCTGTTGTCATTAACGCTCTCCTGTCCGAGGACTTTTCCCTTGACGAGTAAAATCGTCTGGAGTCAAATACTAAAGTCTTCATATGTCACTGAGGACCTATACGGAAAGGAAGGAGTTAAACAAAACCAAAAATTCTATCATCAAATATTACGAAGTATCAAGGTAAAGCTCAAGTCATAGTCATCGTATTATAATCTAAAAATCAAATCCAGAGGAACGTTTAGAGAAAAATGGAATTCCCCCTTTTCTTAATGTGGATGCTGTTTCCATAATTTGCCTTTGACAAAACAAGACGAAGACAGGTAACCAGGTAGAATCACTGAACTCTGTATGAACTGGAAGGCTGACTTCAGTCAATCAACTAACCAAAAAGTGAAGCCATACATGGTCGACATGGAGGCCTTTTGGTCGTTTCCCCAGGCCCTACATGGATTTGATCGTTAGTGTTTAGTCCTCTCAAAACAATTGACAGAGGGGGATTCCAGGGGCTACTGCACAATATGAGTGGTTTAGTTTTTGACCTCCGGGAGAAAAAAAATTGGTCGTCGAAGCCCCATTGGAAAACTTTGTCTTAGATGGAGACTTTACCTCCTGGAAATAATAATAAGTATTTGGTTTCCAGGAGGTTAGTTCTAAGTTCCGGTTTGTGTTAAGGTTAGAGTTATTGTCTGTGTTAGGGACTGGTTCTAATTAACGTGACCGAATGAGAGACTGAAGGAAACGACCAGAAAGGCCCAATGTCGACCATTTTTGGCTTCACTTTTTGAGTGGCAGTCAAGCTTCCAGCTTATATGTAGTTCAGTGGGTAAAATCGCTAGTTTTCTCGGGGTCGTTTGCAGGGAAAGCTGCGTTACGTTTACATCAACAAACATTAAATTTGTCTCTCCAAACGATCTCAAAAACACTTACGCTGCTACCCGTCACCAGTATTCCACTGGTTCTGTTGAAGGCTAATATCTGCCACCCGTTATGAAAAGAAAAACTTCGTCATTCCTTCAATTTTATTCCGCATTGCTCTGCTTGCCTTTTAAAAAGTTTCTTAGCAAATTTATAAAGTTCTATATCTACTCTATTAACATTGATTATTTTCGTCATGACTGAATTACTAACTGGCTGCTTATACACCCCTTTTGTAGAAAATTTCTTTTTCAAAGTTCCTTTATAATCCATTACAAACCCTGGAATTCGCTTGTGTAAAACCCGAACGAATTCTTGCAAATTCTCTAAGACACCAACACTTGCATAGTAATGTTCCAAATTATATTTTGCAAGTTCTAACGCTTTACCGCTCCCAGTTCCACAGATCACTTGCGTTCCACAAAAGAACCGGGTCATTAGATTCCATGTACATCCTTCATGCTGCTTCTCTAAACATTCTTCGATGCTTTCATTTAAATGACCAAGCTCTTTCAACTTGTTCAATCGTTCAGGCCAACGGTAAGGACTTCGTGCGTAATAATAATGTGATATAAAACGATTTACGGGATCACGTAGCAAATTGACGTACGTATAATTCATGGGAATGCGAATGTTCCTCCTGAAGTAAAAATGTTCGACGAAGAAGAGCTGCTTGTTCCTTTTTTTGCTCCGCTTTGCCACTTTTTGAATGTGTTTTGAAATGGGACGAGAGATTGTTTCGTTGGACCGCTCCTCAATTTGATCTAAAATCCAAAAAACAAAGACTCAAACAAATAATATGGTATAAGTGGAAATGACAACAGACAGACTGCCTTAAGCTGGTTTACAGAACATATGAACTAAAAAGTAACTATGTTTTATATGAAAGAATTGTTGAAGCGGCAATGAATGATGTTTCCAATCCAAAATGTCCTTTCTATTTTTTACGAAGAGACAGTTACATCTCTTTTTCTGCAGATGTTAGAGTCAAAGTTGGAAGGTGGGTACATGATTCTCAGCAATTCTCATTGTAAACCATTAACTGTCACTTATTTAAGATTATTTCTGGTTAACAGTTAACCTTTTAACGTTTCACTTATGATAAGAACGATTTGTCAATTAAAAGTTAAACTTTAGGCTTTTTAACAAAAGATTAAATACTTGCTTTTCGTGATAAAATCCCACATTCAAACGCATGATGGAATCGTAGAGGAGGGATTGCTGCGTACATAAATTTCTTGTGATTTATTGTGATTGCCGATCTTCATCAAATACCAAATTATTGTTAGCGCCCTCACTGGATAATTCGAACTTACGAAAAGTAGCAAGCTACAATATAAAAATCTTAATGACCGATCGGGAGGTCATTACTAGAAAATTGTAGCGCCCGCGGTCTTTCAGCACAGACCGAGGTGCAAAGCATCGAGGTCTTGGCGAAAGACCAAGGGCAGTATAATTTTGTAGTAAGGACCGACCAGCGAGGTTATTAAAGTTTTCATTATATGGTTTGCTTCGCGAGCGGTCTGTTAACGTCTTTTTCGCCAGGTCTGGAAAACACACAAAAATTTGAATGTTTAAAAATTCAAGCGGACGACCTTCGTCTAAAGAATCAATATCGCCGAAGTCGCATCTTAAATCGTCTCCGAAATTCGTTTTAGCTTGGAAAGAGTATCTTTTTGCTTACATTTCCTTCATTTTTAAAGCTTTTTTGTTTTAGATAACATTTGTCTATTCCAGATAAAGACCGGTCTTTACGGGTTTGTTAAGACCGCTCAGGAACCAACCAAATTGCAGAACAAACCATAATAGACCGCTCGCGAAGCAAGGCATACAATATTAAAAAATATTGCAGCTTACACACTGCAATATTTACAATATTGCAAATCACTGGTCATAGCATGCTTATGTACCCCTGATAATTTCCCTGCTAATAAAAGGATCTTCTCTATTTTGTTCAAAGATTTGAGTTGAATACCTTATAAAGCTGAAACGAGATTTGATGAGGATCAGCATTTACATCCTTATTCACCACCCAAAGTCAATGGACTATGGTCATCAATACGGTAATATTATTTTAATAAAAGTATCGAATTTCTTATTGTACTCATGGACAAGCTACCTAGTTTGAAGTCGAAGTTCATCTTTTTGCTGCAATGTTTTAAAAACGAAGACATTGTTGTGCTCCCTGTCTTGAATATTCTGTTATAGAGCACGACTTGTGGGTACAGTGGCTCACAGCCACGTTTCTTAACCTCCATCAAATTTTCACGTTTTGATTGGGCTAGATGCTTCCCGGTATCTCGAACTCCGATCCTAAAAGTAAATTTCAGAACAATCGGAACCTAAGTTGCGTATTCACTCTCTAAACAAGACACTCACTATCCAAATTACAACTAATTGCAATCCACCATAGCAAAAACGTTAGTGGATTGTACATTTTACGATGATGCTTTTAAATTAGTTACGGAAGCATTTAGGAACTGTTTGATGTATTGCTATGAATTTCGAAGATAACAACTTTGTTTTTACAAATTAAGATCATTCTTAAACTTAATCACTTCATAGTCTTGCATAATATGATGTTTTCCGTGCCCAAAGCATCATGGTAAAATGTACAAGCTACAATGGATTAGTATCCTTATATTTACTGGCCCAATACATTGACCTCAATGCTGAGGATGAAGAGGTATATCATCCATGCAACGTTTTGGTTTAAGCCTGATTCAAACGAGTAATGCAAATGCAAGCGCTAGCGCAATCAAAATTTACGTGTAAACCGGGGTAAAACGAACGCAAGCACAACCAAGAGACAAAAGAACCTCTGTTTTCTCTTTTGTCTTGGTCTCATGCTTGCACTTGTACTTTCATTTGTTTTGTGTGCTTGCATTTATCCTTGCGTTTTCGCGCGGAAATAAATGCTTTGTCTTATCTTTTGTTTCATCCTTGAGCTCGCGCTTGCTTTACTCGTGTGAACCAGGCTCCAAGGTTCGATATTTGTTGCCGAACCTTTGTGCAAGAACACGTTTTAGCGTAAGAATTTTGGGCAAAATTGAACTGAGTGTCATAGGCTTAGCTCGTTCCTGGCGATATCAGACTTCCACATTTTACTCTGCTAGGTGATCATGACCGGAAGCAAAAGACCTGGGACTAGAAGCACAATAAATATCCAGTTTCATATGATTAATCAATTGTAACGTTCTGTGTCTTTTGTGAAACTGTTTGAATACTTTGTGTCAGTATTCATTAAAAGGGCAAGGTATTTCTGTAATGAATTTACGAATAGAATCCAGTATAGTTCGTGACATAGCAAAGTAACATCAATTGGAAGATCGTTTGGTGGTTAATGCCGGACCATTTTACTCGTCAAGGGGAGACATCCCGCCAGTAAAGGGTTAAGACAACTCATTGTAAACCCTGGAATCTTGTCCAGAGCTCTTTTCTTGTTTCAAGATGCAAAACACTTGTTTCAAGATATTTTGCAAAATTTTAGGGAAAATTAATCTCAACATAAGAAATAATCTTGGCATGATATTATCATTAAGACGATACAATATAATTTATCTTATTTTAAGACTAAGTTTTAAAGTCCAGATGTCCCCAAGAAAGTAATTTATTTTTGCATTCCATTTGCTAGTCTTCACAGTTTCCAGATTCGCACTCAAATTCGTAATCTTTGTTCATCTGCATTTCCACCCATCGACTTCTTTTTCGCCTTTCATCCTACCAAGCATATTTTCCACTTCTTTCCCTTCAAAAATAGACTTACCAAGGGTTTGAGATCTCACGTGGTTTATTCATTTACGTGTCAATAGTGCAACGCAATGTATGTGGACCAAACAGTTCGTCATTTACAGACGCGAGTCTCAGATCACTTGGGAGTCTCCTTTGACGGGGAAAAACGCTCAAATCCTTCTCCTTCCAACATCGTCTCTCTTCTAACTGATACCGGTTACTCCACTTCAATAAATGATTTCTGTACTTTATCTTCTTGTATCTCATCTTTCGAACTTTTAATGAAAGAAAGCTTTCTTATTCGCAAGCTAAATCCCTCTCGTAATGCTAATCTCTGCTCTGTCCCTCTCTCGTTATTCTAATTCTCTGTCACACTCTAACCGCACACATCACTCCTGTTTCTGTTATATTGTTGTCTGGTATCGCATGTAATTTAATCCGTCTTACCACCTACATATTCAATATTAAAATTGTCCATGTCACTCCGATGATGTTGCAGGTTGGAACGAAACGTTGGTCTATCGTGTAAATGAATTCTTTAAATTATGTCATGGCTGTGTTTCGCGTTTAATCTGGGCACCTATTTTCATATTACGCTTATGATTGTCGCTTGGTTGTTCAATTGCACCAATTTGATATTCTTTGAAAGTGACGTATGCGGTGATTATTACTCAAAATTTCGCGAAATTTCGTTGTTGCCAAGGGATTCACAGGTCGGAAACATTTCTAATCGTAATAATTTCTCATTTTTTCTCACCGTTTTATGAATGAATGTTCTAAGGAATACTTACTTTTTTATTTTAGGATCCATATTAAAGAACAAAGAATGATTTTTCGGAATTTGGGTCAACTTCCATTGCTCTTGGTAAATATTGTTGTTTTTAACCAAGCCAAAATTTATCGCTTCTAACAGCTGTTTTGGGCGTTTTTGGATCGTCCCTTCTCCTTTAGCATTACTTCTTTGATTCTTGTGTGTTAACAAAGAAGTCCTAGAAGGTGTTTCTATACTTAAATATCCACTCCTTGAGTGTTCATGTAATGAAGAACTATTTAAAATCGCCAATGTATTGATAGACTCCTTTGATATTGAACTCCCAGAATAAGTAAGGTCTGATGAATTGGTCTTTCTCATTTTTTCTTGATTTTTTATCTCACAAAAGAAAGGATACTTCAAATTTAAAAGGTTCCAGGTACATTTCACTAAAACATTAACAAAATAGATAAAATTAGCTATTACATAATTATGAAATAGTTTGTGTTTTTAGTTCGCTTAACCTTGTTAAGACCTCGCAGTTGTATGAGCCTAAAATGTCTGCCTCGGCTTTGACAGGTAATATATCAGGTAAAAATCCAGGAAAGAGTTACAAGAAATTCTTTAACATCTACTGTACCGATTTATTGGTTTTGACATTGTAAAATTTTGTTTTGATTGATTAAAGGTTTGGTTTGATAAAATGACCAACAAAACGTTATAATTTTAGTATTTTAATGCCAGAGACATCAAAGGTCTTTAGTTTTAAAATGTTCGTAGTTTTTACGCCTTTATTTTTTGACAATAGTTTTCATTGAGAATACATCTTTTACAGGAACGCATATCTCTCAAGAGTCTTTGGTTAATTCCCGTCGTGTTTAAAATTTTATTATGTTGTATTACCTATTGTTTTACAGTATTGTATTGTATAGTATTGTATGGAATCGCATCACATCACATTGTATTGTATTGTATTGTACTGTATTGTATTGTATTGTATAGTATTGGGCTACCCGTTTATGTTCCATTACGGTGATTGTTGCAACATTTATCATTACTTGTTTTGGTATTGTTTACACAAAAGCAACATTTTTGAGAGATTTACAATGTTTTTAGACATCAAATGATTCACGATTCCATTGCAGTTTAATATTTTATATATTTATTAACTTGTTGATCTCGTATAAATCTTAATCTAATTATGACAGAGAGATCTTCTTCAGTCAATAAACCTAACATAATACACACTCATTACCTCTAAGTCCAATCTCGATTCCAGTCAATTTACATGCTTTTAGTTATTCATTGTGTTTTGGAGATGGCAATAAGAACTCATGTCGAGAGTTGACCTAAGATATTCTTTGTCCTCTTAACCCTAGCAAGGCTTTATTCGTTAATCTGTATATCTGATACGGACTAAGATAGTAACTATGATTATCTTTTACGTTCTAAACTAGTTCTTCGTACAAGAAATAACTGATGACTTTATGACATTCAGTGATGCTAAAAATTATTATACTAACTGAAATGTATCGATTTACTTACAAAGTACGTTTGTAACTAAATTATTGCACTTCAAACCGCAATATTTCGGTTTGGAAACACATTTCGGAACGTTGTAGGGACTCTCAAATTGTAACTTTTTCCAGTGCCGTCGCTCTGCGACCTCACCTTCGGAAAAGGAAATTACTTCTTAAATTTTAATCTCTACTTTCATAAATTTTTATTCAAGTTTTATCCCTGATTTGAAGACTTAGTACTCGAAAGACCACAGATAAGCAGAAAAAGTCGTCTGGCGTTAACGTGAGTAAATTAAGAAGAGGGTGTTGCCATCTTCGAATGTTAAGAACTTACTAAATGAAAAAGATGATCATTTATTACCTTCTTTGTTTGAACGTTTTGTGAAGGGATGACCTTTCGTATGTGTCTCAAGCCACTGATAATATAGCAGGTTGACGACTGTAGTAATCAAAATTGTCGCTAGGAACACAAATACGACACGATATTTTCTTGAAAAAGTCAACTTTCGTTTAACCTTTTTAAGCCTAAAGAGAGATCATTTCAGAATAATAACGGATATCAATTTGAAAGCGGAACACAAATACTGTTCATGTGGGATACGTGAACGGACATTAATTTATTGATAATATTTACCTGATAACCAGTATCTTTGCTCTACCATCTGAGTCCTAATAGCCCAGTGGTAGGAGCGTTTCACCGGAAGTTAGAAGATTGCTGGTGTCAAATTTCCAAATTTTAGATATTTGGCGAAAGTTTGAGTGGCGGCCAAATAAAATACCATTAACGCCAAGTTGGAATCTCCTAAAAACTCTCACATATTGTGACATCATAATGATAATATTCTTATGATTTTATATACTTAATTGCAATTTTCAGTTAAAAATTTAACATTGCTTAACCTTATTTCTTATTTTTAAATTTTTTTATCTTGAACTATATATACGACAAATTTTTTTAATTGTAAACATGTTTCGGCATACTTATGCCATCTTCAGTACAGTGGAAGAGATCTAGTATTATTTACAGTTGGATATATAGTCCTTGCATGTCATGTGATATGGTTATTAAATTATTGTAATTTAAAGCATTTTTTTATATTACATCTACGTTGTTTCAATTGTAACTCGATGAAATTTTTCTGTAACCATTTCATACGTACTGTTATTGAGTTAATATTTCATTGATCCATGATAATAAGAAGAGATGTGTGGCTTGTGATACTTTATTACTATTTATCGCATGACACAACCACAATTCATTGTTTCAACACAAGCTTTAAACCCTTTATTCAACTCGTCAGTATTCAGGAGTGTGATAACCTTACAAAACAGTGTGATAATCTTATAAAACAGTGTGATAACCTTATAAAACAGTGTGATAACCTTATAAAACAGTGTGATATCCTTACAAAACAGTGTGATAACTACTTATCGCATACTAATGAGCGTATGTCTTCATTTCTTACCACCAACCTTTCTTTATAATAAAGAAAAAGAATCTATTTAATTGTGGATGTGTCATTCGATAAGATGGTTAAATAATGGACACTCTTGTGATATGGGATTTAACATCGTGAGTGCTGCTTAACAGCTCATATCACTCTTGTGACCATTATTTAACTCATACATAACGGAAGATAATACTCTTCAGGTAAGATCTATGGATACCTTGCTATAATTGTGACCCGCCACGTTGTCCGACATACTGCGTGTGGCCCTTTCCAGTGTTGCATCTTCTGTCATTTAAGTGGAAGACCATTTCCGAGAAATGATGAAACAATATTGTCAGGATTTGAGGAAGTTGCAAAAATCCACGAGCTCTTCATCTTTGCAAGCCATATTCAACGAATGGGCATGCTTAAATCGTCCTGTATTTATCAGAAGAGATAAATATGGAGAAATATAAATTGTTAGTTTGATGATTTATTCGAAAAATTTTGTAATACATTGTGGCCCATCATAGATACACAAGTAATACCAGAACATCATTGGGTACGGTAGCAATACGATTGGGATGTTTTCGACGGCATCTCCGTATTCCGGTCAAAGGATACATTTTTCTCAATTTGTTGTTATTTACTATTTTTAGACTATTATTCGTGCTATATTTTGAACATTTTTAGCTGTTCTGCATATCTTGAGAAATTGGCCTTTAACACTATAGAGGCCAATTATTTTTTAGGTATTTTAGGTCAATTTACTTTGCGTGCGATTCCGCGCGATATGTCGATTTCAGTGACGAATCCACGGTTGTTTGAATGGAGGAGGGGCGCAAATTGAGATTTAGCAAATTGTCAGTAAGATGTGGTGTACGTTCACGGGAAAGGGTTAAACCCCGCTTGAGGATCAGGGGACAGGTTCCCGAGGGAAATTTTGAATTTTACAAAGCCCATAAGTGTATTGGCAACCAATTCTAAAATATTTTTTCGAGAAAAGGTGTAGGTGGCCATTAGCGATAATGCAACGCTCACTTCCCCGTGGCAGTTTGAGCACTCTGGTCCAATACCACTTCATGCTCTCTAGATGTACATCTAGATTGTTCCAAGCCACACTGATGAGCTGTAGAACAGCGAAACACGTGTCCGTAGATTGAAATATATATATATATATATATATAGTTTCGTGTGTATATATTCGTGTACATATATATATATATATATATATATATATATATATATATATACACACACGAATGGAAAGAAAATTGGATGAGCTACCAATAAACCATCCTTACGAATGTAAAACTATAGAAGTAAAGTGCTGCGTCCGCAGTTGTGAACGGCTTGTAGATAACCAAAAGGGTTTGGAGACTGCCGGAACTTAGGCGTAGAGAAAATGACGTTTCGAGCGAAGGCCCTTCGTCAGAATGAAAAGTAAAATGCAAAAAAGTAGGTGGTGTTTTTATAGTGAGAGAAAATCATGTGACAAAAAGTTCACCAACAGGAAAGAAAAATCGGTAACAAACTAATTAATGAGATGTAAATGATGGATAATCATTTGCTATTTTAATTTAAAACGTCGATCAGTTAACCGGAAAAGGGAGGACCCGGCAGAGGCTCCTAGAGAATGGTAATGCGCAAAAAGTCAAAACAAAAGAATTTATTATTCCCTTTAGCTTTCTTCTGTTTTTTGAGATACTCTTTGAGATACTTAATATCTGCTTCCTTCAGCTTTCATGTTTCTCTCTCGTACAGATATATGCTCCGTACCAGTAATTTAGTTTCCAATGACTGCTGGATATTTTTGTTTGATATTACTAAATTATCCCTCTCCGGGCAGTGCATCCCTCCTTGACGAGTAAAATCGTCTGGTGTTTGCCAGAGTAAAACAATAAAAGTCCTAAACTGCCGGGAAAGAGTTAAACATTGCCGAAAAACATTATCCCGGTTAATACCACCAGGAAATTGCCAAGAAAACTACCGCTTAATTTCTTGCTAAATCATTCTCTGTATTGATAGCTTTTCCCTAGGCGAGTAAAATCATCTGGCGTTAACCACAATCAAATGAAATCTGACATTATGGGAAATGTTTCTTGATACATTTTGACATTAATGTTCAAGTGATTCGTTACAAACAAAGATTTAGATGACTATATGACAAAAGCAAACAATAGTATAATTAAACAACAAAGTTGCTTACGTGCTGCAAATAAATACATTATAAACTTAATAAGAATTCAATGGTTCACGAGCCTTGAAGACAGTTTACAATCTTGACGATGAAATTGGTAAAAGGTTGCAAGCTGTTTTTATCAGCAAAAAGATCGCTACTGAATTTAGAGTTCCTGAAACAAAAGCATCACCAGTGAACAATGAACGCGTAGTATACAAATTTCAATGTCGTCTGTATGATGCAGATTATGTCGGATATACATGGCAGCACTTGTACCAACGCGTTGATGAACACAAGCAGTCGATGGTGAACAAAATAGATTCATAATGAAGGTCGTAAAGAAATCACAAACAGAATTGAGAAATTCTTCACCCTTCTCCGAAAGTCCGAAGGAAAGTTTCATTGTTTACTTTATGAAATGCTTTTCATCCGAGATCAGAAGCCTGCTTTAAACTCGCAGTGGACTTGATACGCTCAAAATTTTTGTGTAACTTTTGTCTCTTCAACGCTGGTGAACCGTTGAATTCTTATTAATTTTATATTTATCTGCGGGTTCTTGGCACGTAAACAACGTTGTTGTTTAATTATATTATTGTTTGCTTTTGTCATATAGTTCTTCTAAATCTTTGTTTGTAACAAATCACGTGAATTTGAAAATGATGCCATGATTGCATCGAAACTTCATTCAGTAAACAACATCTTATTGCTTACAGTTTTGTCTAAATCTGGTATTAGCCAGAAAAAAATAAGTCGTACATGGAACAGAAAGAAATAAAATGATAAATGAAATAAACAATCTCACCTGAGTTTCGACGTTATCGTTGAAAATTCTGGATGTTCTGCTGTCTATTGGATTATAAAATTTATGTAAATCTTATTTCGCTGAACAGGTTGGTATAGGTGGTTTAATCACTGTCTGACAAAAATGATTTTTCATTGGGTTTCCTGGATTTAAATTGGGCTACATTGCAGACCGATACGTTTATCGATGTTGATAGAAGTAAAATCTAAATATGAAACTTACAAATTTCTTTTACATAACGGCTTAAAATTGCCACACGGACGGGTTTCCTGTCTGGACCATGTGACAACCTGCCCTTGCACAATGCTATGTCAAAATACCTTACAGGACTAAACACGCTCCAGTAAAGAGCATTGTTCTCAATTTTGCTGGTACTTGAATTGCTTATGATAACGGAGGTATGGAAGGTTTGTCATTCTAACTAAGATATTTTGGTACACAATAATAATACATTATGACAGTATAGACAAGATTTAAATATGTCATAAATTAAGAGTTGCTAAACGTATTTATGATAAGAAATCAAATCGCAAATCAACGAATTTTGTTGGTTGCTCTGCGATTTACAACCCCTGATTGTAAATTAAATGTAATAAGACAATGAAATTCTTCTTTTTATTACAAATTGATTGAGTTTGTACAAAACAATTGTAATTTTCTTGGTTAAATTGGCTACATTTATACTCAGTTTAACTCGTTCTCCACGAGCATGGTCAAGTGAGCCTTCAACTGTCTACAGCTTGAAGAATATGGTAGCAAGTTGTCTAACTGTTCAACAGAACACGTTCAAAATATCATTTTCATAATAGAGCGACAAGAGTCATAATTTGACTTTTCGCCACATTCTCGCCAGGTTGTTATTCAAAACCATGATATAAAAGTAGGGAGCTGCGTCGGCAGTATTGACCAGCTTGTGGATAACCAAAATGGTTGAGAAACCCCCGGAACTTAAATTTACAGAAAATCGTCGAAATTCGTCGGAGTGAAACGTTTCACTCCGACGAAGAGCCTTCGCTCAAAACGTCGGTTTCCCTGTTATTCAAAAGCCGTTTATTGAATTACGAGAAACAAAAATTATAACTTCAAATTTAGCGTACTCTATATTGCTATTAGAATCAAGAGCCAGAATATTTATTTACAAATTTTTGACTGTCAAAGTGCCATTCTTTTCCCTTTTTTAACGAACTAAATTGACAGCTCTTAAGAAATATATTACAATATCTAAACTATTAGAAATGATTCAATAATAAAAAAAAAATAGAAATCAATAAAAATGATTTCTATTTACGGAGTTTCCATTGTTTTGTATTTTATCAAAATACTCAGTGGTTACCGAAACTTATATCTAGACTTCTACTGGTAATTGTCTATGTTAGTAATAAATTCAATACAGATTATGTACCGAAATTGTGGGTTACAAATTGTTTAGATGTCACGATACGGATAAGGCAAATATAACAAGTTATATCACGGAAGGGATACCTGTCATAAGTTCGGATCATGTATAAGAGTTATTTACCTCGACCTCGGGAACTAAGCTATTTATTCCCCGAGGCGCGTAGAGTCAGAACGAATTTAGTTCATGATTGTGGAGGTCTGCTGGAAATTACAAGTATTACTCTGTCAAGTCGGTGTTTTTTGGCGTTTTCTTGTAAATATATCTACTTGAACCGTATACAAACATTGAATTAATGTGCTAGTATAGTGCGTTCCATTACGTGCGGGAGCATAATTAAAATCGTGCATAATAACAGCGAAACCAAGGTGGTGAATTTAAAAGCTGCATACTTTTCAAGAAAAGAAAATGAGGTTAAACAACGGACTCAATGCATCTTACAATAGTCTCTAGGGTAAAACGTTTGTAGATCAGATGGTTATTACGCATGCACGACTTGCCCCGCAGATGTGAATCTGACTTGGTAATGTAAGCAAGGTCTTTGTCGTTGGTTTTGAAGCGAAGGAGATTGAGAAGATTTTAAGGACGTAACATACAGGAGCTCAGTTATTACAGCAAGATTCATGATTCGAACAATTAGGAAAGCAACAAGGCGTCCGAACTCACTCTACAGTTGGATGAATGTATTACAATTGACGAGTTACGACGGTTCCCGTTGCAGTTTAATGTGTCTTGGCTGAGTGCACGGTCAGTAAACTCATGTATGTACTTTCAAATACGTCCACTGTATCTTTATGTTTTATTTGTTTGCGTTTACTGCCATCGTGTACATATATAGGGTAGTTAAAAATTAAATATATTTGTTCCGTTTGTAAATTCCCGTTGCTCTAGTTAAACAAACAACTATGATGCCGGTCAAATATCTCCTTACTGAGGTCTAACGGATCAACGCACGTGGCTTCGACAAGTCGCTTTACTAAAGTATTCTTCGCCTAATTGTAGTTCTATCATTTCTCAGTTTTTAATTACAAGTCGTTGTCCATTTGTTTTACGAAGTCGTGAATATTTGGTTTATTTGATGTGAATAAGTATTTGTTAAAAGGTAAGATCGTTTTTGTTTTTCTGCCATACACGCGTTCTGACCAATTTGTAAATTCGAGTGATGTCGACAGTCCCAAGTACTGTGTGTAAATACAGTACGTCAAATAGGTTATAATATATGCGTTTCTAGGTATGGTCTAGATTTTTAGCCAATGAAAATCTAAGCCCCGAAACTCCCCCTGAGAAATTTCAAAGGCCGCCTCCAGCTTTTGAACCGACGGAGGAATAAGTGGAAAAAATCACCGCGACACATCAAAGAAAACCGACACAATCATGAATTAAGAATAAATAATCAGGATTTAAATTAGGTAATCAAGAATATAAAATGACCCAAGAGTAATCAAATATAAAATACTGTAGTTGACAACGTCAACGGAGTTTTTTATTGTTCTTTTAACCTTACATGATTAAAAGGATATCAGTTTAAAAAAACAGGACCAGCTCACTTAATTTTTACCGTACAAGTTACGCTTGGTGAGTTGTGACTTTGAGAGCTATTAATGATGTTCAAAATGTTTTTCCTTTATATAAAGTTTTTGTTGAAAATCGCATTTGTTCTCTTTTAGAACTTTCTTCATCCATTACAATTGTTTCGTATGTCATTGAATTTTTTCTTCCTTTGTTATATGATTTGATATTAGTGACTTCAAATAGTTTTGACTGCTCGTGGAATAAGGACAGCTTCCATCATATTACTTGGAACACGAGGTAGCCTTTGACGGTAGCGAAAAAAAAAAAGGGTGGCAGTGCATTAAACCACAATACTTTGCGTGCTCGAATTAACTCTGACTGTTCAACGGAACAATGTTTAACAAACTATTATATACACAACTGTACAAGATTCGCTGACTTAGACACGGTTGGCTCATCATGTTGGAAAAGTGGCTACACTATCCAACATTTGTTGCATCAAATTACTTCATTTGCTTGGTAAAATGTTAGAATGAAACAAACTTTAGTTCAAGTAATTTTGTTGGACCACAAACGTTGTACAACAATGCTTGAATGGTTATCTTGATCCTAAAGTGTTTATGAAATGAAAAACTCGACACTGCGTGTTCTCTTCTCTCACAGGCTATGCAATGAGTAGTAGAAAAAACCTCGTTAATTTTTTTCCTTTATCATTTGCCATTGACTTAATATAGGAATTTAAGTTTTTGCACATTAATGTCATTAGTTGTACAGACTAGTTGAGTAATACAGTAGTATTGCTGGGAGGACAATAAAATATGGCAGCAGAATTAGTAGTTTTCTTTTTGACTGACTGCTCATATTCAGTATTTACAATGGCAACATACTTGATCCGTAGCTTCTGTTAGATGTAAGTAAATCGTGTTATGTTTTTTAAATGAGATGGTTAACTTTGTCAGATACTGTTGTTTCTCAAATGAGTAATCTTTCGATAAACTCACGAACAAGAAAAAGTCAGCCATAAACGTTCTGATATGATAAAAGAGAATGTGAGATAAGTGAACAGGCTCCTATAATCAATTTGCACTGAATCCCCTACTGGCGGAAAAATGCTCTTAAACAAAATAATTCCGTTAATCATTCGATTTGTTGAATGTCGGAACTTCGAAGCTGCCTCGAGAAAGGTTGCTTAGCATATGAGTGTAGGTGGTCTATGGAATGAAATGTCCTCAGTCAAGCACTCGAATACTAGCGTTTCGACCAAATTTCACAGCTTTTCTAATAGCCCTTCCTAAAACATCAAATACAATCTTCATCAAGCAAATTACTTAAAAGCTTCTACGTAGCCAAAGGCAAATGATGAAGAAAAAATGTGTTTACAGCCGTCATTTTTTTAAAGAAAAGAAAATATGGATCATCGATCTTTTTCGTTTCCTGAACACTTGGATGGTTGGAAACCTTATTTTCCAATATTTCAGCAGGAATCAGCGTTTAGTGCATGCAAAGGATTATGGTTAAATTTACAAGTTGTTATTGTTTTCGGTACGGTCGTCACACTTCTGAAATGGTCAAGCACTCGCTTTCATCATCCAAGTCAGGCTCAGCTTTCGGTTGGTATGCTACAGCAAGCGTCCTCTTGAAGCCTGAACGACATGAGATAATTGGGCTCTCTTCTGAATTCTAAAATGATGAGGTAAAATTTTAACCGATGGATCCTTGGCAAATAAATGTCTTTTGTTACACAATAAAAGTCAAGAGAAAAATATCTTAAATATCTTTTGTCCAAGCTTTTTACCAAGGCAAAAGAAAAAAAAAATATATATATATGTTTCACATCACACCAACAAGCTCAAGATGATCCAGATTTTTGGATATTTTTTTCATGCCTGGGATTAATATTTATTTATATTAAAGAAAATAAACCTCATTAACTATGGTCAACAGAAATTCATTTCGGAAAGTACTTGGATTTCCGGGTCTCAGAGGTTTTACGCCATATAATCTCTGGGAGTTGGTAAAATAGATAGGAATGTAATTAAGGTAAAAAGGTAAAAAGTTACATATAGTATAATTATAATTATCCTATGTAAATTAATAATTAATTTTCATAAGTTTAGGATTTTATATTCTATAGTAGTTTATATTATATAATGCTATTTAACTAAAGAGTGTTATGCCCGTAAACTAGCTGGATTAGCTAAGCGCATTTGACCACTTTAAGTAAAATTGTATTGTATTGTATTGTGTTGTATTGCATTGTAATGTATTGCCCCAGCTCTTGAAGAAGTAAAAGACACATACGAAAATGATATTCACCAGCACGTTTTAAATTGAAATTACGAACTTGATGAATGTTCGCTGCTCGTCTGATAAACACCAAGCTCTCATATGCCCGAGATCTGTGTGTCAATATTCAGTTGCGGTTTTCGTGATTATTGCTGTTGTTGTAGTTATCGCTGTCTCAGTGGTAGTTCTGTTGCAGTAGACATGGCGGTAGATATGGTAATTGGGTTGGTTTTTGTGATCGAAAAGTTTCATCATAAAGTCTTACGCTGTTTTCTAGCTGGTTCTTTTTAAACAATGCGATGGGTTTGGTTTTTTCCGTCTTCTTTAAAGTTCTCTTGAAGTACCTAAATAGGAATGAGAGAAGTTACATCTTCGCCGACGGAACAACCAATGAATAACGTTTAATAATCCAGAATTTCAAACAAAGGCTTTACATAAAGCATAATGCAGTATTTCAGTAAGAAATGGGGGTTTCATGTAAAAGCATAAAGATGGCTATTCTTAAGAAGATCCCAAATTGAAGGCGAGGCTACTGTTTGGGGTTCCAGCCGTTTACCCACATACCTTTGACAGAGAAAAATAAGGACGGAAATGGCGACTATGAATGCAATTAAAACAATTCCTCCCACAATGTAAGGTACCATCACGGCCTTTTCTGAAAAAGATGGAAAAAGAAAAAGTTTTCCTTGATACTAACATTCTTGTAACTTGTGGAAGACATAGCATTTAGTCGACGTTTTTTTTGACATACAATTAAACGGTTTTTAAATATCTTGGTGTCATCATGAACGATTACCTATCTTGAAAAGATCACGTAAACCATATTCTAATGAAAACGGCTGTAAGAGTGGAGATGTTAAGAAGATTGAGGAATAACATATCAATGCACATAGCCAATGTTTTTAATCAATCCTACGTTTTACAAATCTTAGACTACTGCGACACCGTTTGGAATAGCTGTAATGTTGGGGATAGGGAAAGGTTTGAGAAACTGCAACGAAGGGCGGCAAGGATTGTGTTGAAGCTAAATAGTAATGATGACGCACTGGGAGAATTACGATGGGAGACGTTGAAGCATCGAAGAGATAAACATGTTTTTAATTTAGTTAACAAATGTATAAAGGGCTTTGCCCCTCAGTTTCTATGTAACTACTTTATTTTCAATCGTGACATTGTAATAAGATCAACTCGGCAAAGCAATTTATTGCACATACCAGGGGTAAGAACTGAAATGGCTGAAAATCTTTCTATTACAACGGTGGTTGTTTTTGTGACATTTTATTATAGATGATTTTTAAATTTTTTTTAATTGATTGTCATTGGTGTAAGGTAGAATTTACCATATTTAAATGCATATAATTGGGTTTATATATTATAGGGCTCTCGTTGATAACAGACTACTTTGTCGTCTGATGACATTATCCTATTGAAATAAAGGCTTTTACTTATCTATCTAACTGCAAGGTCGCTCACAAAGAAAGGTGTTAATGCTTACGTACATTTTTATTTATTAAAACATTTCTTTTTACCTTTCGTTTCTAGGTTACTCGTCCCAGAAGAGCAATCCTCATTTTGTCCATAAGAACAACTAAAATTGTACAAAAGAATTGCTCGTCTTATCTAAAGGCTTATCCAAACAACCCTGAGTAAGTCCTTCAAAAGCTTTTTACTTTATGTTATCCGTATAGATATGCCACTCCACTAGCGAACACGCTTTGATACTCAGAATCCGATATATCAAACACCAGGGACAAAATAACACATGAATGAACAAAGCAAAAATAAAAAGAGAACGGAGAACAAGAGAAAAATAATTTATTACACCTTTCGCCCTTCATTCAAAGAAATTAAAAGGTCATTAAAACAAAAACCTATTCAATAACGCGAACGTGTATTTATTTTGGTTAATTTCATTTCAATGTCTTGCTTTTTCATCATTGCCATTTACATACAAGAGGTACAATCAATAACATCAAGGGAATTTCAATATTATCCTCCGACTATTATTGACGCGACTGAACGCACATTAACAAAAATAACCCAAACGTTGACATCAAAGAAATTTCAAGTAGGTGTAATGATAACATCACAGCTATCAAGTAATATCCTTGAATAACCTCAAGGTTTAAGCATCGTGAAATATGACCCTCAGACCCCAGACTAGGGACCTTGGCACAGTGCTAAGGAACAAGCACTAGTTTGGACACGAGTCTGAATGCAGTGCTCAAAGCAAACCCAATGAAACGGAACCTGAGTTCCGGCACTGTCTTCCGAGGTAGTGCTCGTGCTCGGGCACCGTCCTCGTTTTGGGTGCAGCATTTAGACCAGTGAAGTCCAAAAAGACTGGACCGATAACTCCAGATTGGATTCTGAAGACAACCATGGAGGCTGACATGTAGGTATTCCCCAGTCTCTTTAATGAAAAAAGTACTACAAAAACGTGAAAAACGTCAAAGACTTTATCATTTTACGTCTAGTTTCGTTTTTCTGAGACAGCTTTCCGTAGCCCATATAAAAAAGAAATAAGTGGTCTTCCAGCTTACCTGTTCTCCAGAAACAGCCTTTAGTAAAACATGAAGTTATTCAACAAATAAAGTTTGAAACCCTTGTTTCGTTTTCCTTGGATGTCGTAAGGGTCTTTTTAACATATCTTACGGCAAGGCCAGGACAAAGTCTTCGTTAATCTTACACTTGATTTAGTTTTTATCATTCAGGTATGTTGTTATGCCCGTAAGAACGAGAATTTACGAACTTAAATAGATAAAAACACCTATCAGTTTTGGCTTAGTGTTGCCGGTTTGTTGGTAACTACACGCAAGAAATACACTTGTTTTATATGTGCGCGGTAGCTGCACGCACGGAACACTCGTGGTTTATACCTACATGGCTACTTCCATGGGTGGGAAATTTAGCTTCACCCGATCATAAAGGAATGCTCATGGAGTTATCGTTCCAGTCTTTTTAGTGTTTAGTGATTCAGGCTAGCGCCCAAAGCAGTGCCCATGCCCAAGCACTTGCAGCCCCTAGTCTGAACAGAGCCCAAGTCTGCATTAACCCGCACCAAGCCACAGATTTGTCTGAACGGTTGTCGTGCCCACATTTCTATTGCTTGTCTCAAGGAGCAGACATCGCTTGTACTCATCAAGCGGAATACCTTGGTTCCTTGCTTCTAGTCGATTCCCCATCTGTACTTTCACTTCAGGTCCACTGATGTCGTAATAAATTGCAGTTTTAAGGGCACTGATTGCCTTTTTGACGATATTCAGAAATGGTGAATAAATAGGAAGTTTCGTTAGCCGAATGAAATCTCTTGGGCTTGCAACATTGGTGTGAGATGGTGTAGCACCGTAAATAAGAAAATCCAATTCGTGTTTGTTGAGACGAGCGCAAGGTGGACAAAAAATTTATTAAATCGCTCCCTATTCATGCCGCCCAACATTGTTTTGTGATGAATTAAACCTAGAGTTGGCGATATGACCAAAGCAAATGGTAACATTTCTACCACGTTGGCCACAAATTTAGCTATATGCTCGATCTTCAACTCTTCATCGATCACAGTCTCTGGCTGTCCATATATTGCAACCATATTCGTCGATGAAAGCCGACTGGTTGATGACCCCATCATTCTTAAACCATGAGGCATAGCCCAACCGCGCTTCTGTATGACACTGGGCCAGTTGCGCTCTGCTGGTAGAGGCCTGACACGCTTCACGTTAAACAAAAGCCCATCAATGCTTTTTCGGCCGTTCTGTCATGAATGGAAGGCCTTGCCGGCAGACGTCTCCTCAGTTCTTGGTTAGTTTGACCAGATGAGTTTAAGCAGGCACTTATCATCTATGATTTTATTCTGGCGATGTCTGCTCTCCCTGTCCACTTTTACATTATTTGGTCCACATTATTTGAAACACTAACCGGTTAATACATCCACATGCCTAGTTGATGATTCTTTTTGATGTTAACGTTTGTGTTATTTTTGTTAGTGTACGTTCCATCACTTTAATGGATAATGTTGAAATTCCCGTGATGTTATTGATGGTACTTCTTGTATGTAAATGACATTGATGAAAAAGCACACCATGTTAATCAAAATACATTAACCAAAATGAATACACATTCGCGTTATTGAACAGCCTTTAGTTTTAATGACCATTTAATTTCATCAAATGAAGGGCAAATGTGTAACAAAATGTTCAAAAGCAGTATCGAAAAAGTTGGGAGAATGTTTGGCTAAAAGGATAACAACAGAACATTAACAATAAAATTAATTTTTATCGTTATTTTTGACAACACGATCAGAGACTGTGTTATATATTACCAGAGAAGGAATGTATAGTACTGGCCAAAAGAGTCAGACAACAGAATTACAGACTGAGGTCTGTTTAGGTGCCTGAGGTAGTATGTGGGACTGGAAGATTTTCATGCATTACGTACCAGAATTGCATGTAAAATAGTTAAAATTTCACATGTGAAGTCTGGCAACTTTAAACATATTTTCCACATAAGAATTTATAACAATTTTGCCCATTGGTTTTTGATTTAATATACAGAGTTAGAACATTTTCATGAGTGAAGTAGTGAAGCAGCATATTCAATTTGGAAGGGGATTTTCTTTTTCTTTTTGCAATCTTTCTTACCTGGTAGTACTTGCCACATCGGTAGGTTTGATTTTGAATTCATTGGATCGACAATGTTCTAAAGAAATAACAATAAATTATGAAAACTGAATTTTCTTAAATAAATGCATGGAGAACTAGATATCTAGTGGTGATGATAGAATAACGGAAGGCAAAATGGGCCAGAATTAAATAACGATAGATAATTAAAACGGCCGAACAAGGCATTATTGGATTTATTGCAGCTAGCTCTGGGTTCAGGAGGCTATTATATATCCAGTAATGCTATTGTTCTAAGTACTTATCAATTGAAGAATGTAAAGAAGGTATCACGGTGATTGTGCGGTAGGAATATTACATGAAATTTATATAAATATATATGTGTATTTATGGTGAAACAAATGTTGGAGTCCCAGAATAATAAACTTTTAGACCAATCTTGAACAGTAGCAAAAAATGCAACTTTACGGCCTCCTGTTGGGAATCAAACTCACGAATCCAGTGCAGTGCTCTGCCAGCTGACCTACAAAGGCTGTTGCCGAGGGCGTGGTCACCAATTCTGTATTTGATTGAATGGTAATGCCGGTGAAACGAAGGGTAAGTCCAAAAAATATTACGCATTTACACTCGATAACATGAATTACATTTCATGTCATGCAGTGTAAATGCCCAATATTCCTTGAATAACGCAACTTAATATGTCGAGCAAGATAAATAGAAATGCAAAAAAAGCATTTTCAGTCCACGTAGGAAACGTTAAATAGACAATTTGCATGTATATACCTGACGTGTCTAGCTACTTGACGTTATTAAATTTATTCTATTAACGTACATAATTAACTGACATTTACTTTACAAAATATGAAAAACATGTTGTAAAAATTCACATATATATTTTTCCCTTTACCTTTCAAACATATTTTGCCATGACACGTACATCCACAAGACCTTCCATTTGGCGTTGCTAAACAGATATCGCTGCAGTTACCATTCTTCTCAAAACATGCATTAGTTCCTGAACAGAAACAAAAAAATTACGATCACATGGACTTTTCAAAATAAAATTCAAGATAATAAAACATTTTTCGTCACAAATAGTAGAATTTTTTACCGTTAGGTTTTATTGGTGAAACAGCTATTATCGCCCCAGGACGATCTAGTTTGCTCTCGAGTACCACTCGTTCGGAACCAGTTTTCTTGTTCGCGCGCTCCACAACGCGCTTCTTATCATCTGTCCAGTAGATATGATTGTCGAACAAGGCCAGCGCAAATGGATGACCGCTCTGAAATAAAACATGAATAATTTGGATTGTGACGAGAATAAATCCAATGTTGATACAAAGTAGCTAATTTGAAGCAATGCATCGTAAAATCTTCTTTCCAATCGTTAAGCTACAAAATTTACTTAGTAAGTAGAGCACTGCTTCAGAAGCATCCTCAGGGTAAAATGTTATGATTAACGTACACTACGAAAGCCCATTCGAAAAATTGTCACGACCTGGATTCGAGCACTTATCTTAGAGTTTCCGGACCGTCGCTGTAGCAGTTGAGCTATCAAGTCAATAGGCAACAGAATGTTCGTAGAACCCAATTTAAGGTGGCTCCCCACAGTTTCTATGTTTACAGGATGAAATTAGTACGGTCTCCAATTATGGGTATTTCTACCTTTAAAATAGTTGTAAGTTCAGTACAAAATGTGTCTAACTGTAGAAGAAGCATGATAAACATGAGATATTTGCCGAATTGTGCAATTTTCGATTATTAAGATCGTAATAATAGCGCTGGGACATCGGCATATTTTCACGATTGTTACATTTAAACACTTTATCTTCAGATTTCTTCTGTGAATTTTTTTTGAAAATTAGCATATTAGATATTCCACTAAAGAATGAAATATCAAGGTATCAGGGTAGGTTGTCGAGGTAGATTTTTTGTAATAAACTCAGTGGATTTTGAAAATTCTGTCTTACGAAAAACTTTAAAAATCAGATATGTTGTTGAGCTTACTCTGTTTGTTTTAATTACGAAGTTTAAAATAAATTCACCGAAACAAACATCCAAAAATTTCACATTTGTAGTGACGCAGATGGTGCTGTCGTAATAGAATTACGATACAACAAAATCGATATGTACGCATGCGTTCCCAGCCACATTTAGTTACCAGTCTTCTATTAAAATTTACCGTGGGGAGCCTCCTTAAGGTTTATCATTATCATTTTAAGGTTTATCATTTTAAAATTATTTTTAATGTTACTTAGAGGATGATATTGAAACTGAAACAGTGTAAATCCTCATGCATCAAGCTTCAAACTGTCATGAGTCTCGGTTGGATCTTATAGAGGGCTTTGGCTCCATTGTTAGCTCTTGAAATTAAAAATATACTTGGGTACTTCACCACAGAGACATTCGATCATTGATACTGAACATATAACCATGCTGCAAGCATTGCTGGGGGCAGTACTCTCTCACCAGCTGTGCAACACCAATCGCAGTTCCTTGTCCTAATGACCGAAACTGAAATGTAGATCTCACAACTAGTCTCAATTGAGGTTTACAGACAGTTGTCGTCACCATTGTTAATCTTAAGCAGACGAAGGTTGTCTTTCTAAGAATTACAAGATTCCTATATTTCAATTTATTGACAAGTACATGTACGATTTGCAATTCTAAGGCTGGTTTACTCTTGCGATTATTACGGCAACTTGGACAATGATTTAGCAGGCCATCGATTGTTTTTATAGTGCCACTTCAAGAAAGATTTGAATAAAGTGAAAAGTTTTTTGCACTATTATTCAATTTCCCATAAAGATCCTTTGGCGACTTATACCGATGATCCAATTTTCTTTGGTCCATAAAAATTTTAATACCTTCTTGACAACGAGTAGACGTCTTTCTCCAGCGAAGTTGCATCTCTCAATATTATGATAAAACGAGTCAGCCCAGTATAGTAAATCTTGGCTAAAATCTATGACCAAGCCAGTTGGGTGACGTATGTTCTCACTGATAAGAACTTTACGTGATTGACCATCCATATGTGATCGTTCAATATGAGGGTTTGCTCCCCAGTCAGTCCAGAAAAGGAGTCTAAAGAAGCAACTAAACTGATAAAAACTGAGGAAAATTGCATATTATTCAGAAATAAAGTATTTGATTATTTATATAGCAAAACTATTTATCTTTTCCAGTTATATTTAAACAATGATATAAAAGTAGAGTGCTGCATTAACAGTACTGAACGGCTTGTACAAAACCAAAAGGGTAGGAAAGCTTTTTTGGTTAGTTATATTTAGTCTGCCATTCTATGCGTATGATACGAATCTTTATTACACTGTCAAAGCGCAGAATAATATGCTAAAGACTTGTGCAAAAGATCTTCATGAGTATATTTGTATCATGAACAAGTTTTGTGTCTGTGAGAGTGTTTTTCCTCATGGCGTGCATGAAATGCTCGATCATTTCAGAGATACACCGCACGACATCCATCAATATCAACTTTTTGGGTATTCTTTACATAGCAGTTAAGACCTTCGTTGTAACCAACCTCCTATCCAGGAGTTTACTTCCACTCCCGCAGTGGGAGGCCGTAGGTAGCGGAGAAAACAGTCTGGACACAAGGTTGCGGTATGATGTGTTTTTTTTTAGTTAAATCTTAGTACGCATGGGGAACGAGAAAATAAAAGAAAGACTTTCTCCTATCATATATGTTAGTCAAAAAACATAAATACTTAATGCTGAGCACGAACTTAGTTCATGTGGGAGCTTGATAAATCTCAGACGACTAGTAGACGTTCGTCAAGCTCGTCCTCTCAGAAAAACGATTTCTGAGCCATAAACGGGAATCGTAGATTCCCGTCTGGAGAATCTAAGATTCCCTAAACGGCGATTCCGTCAATGGTTAGTGCATCTCACCTGTCATCAGAAGATTGCGGGTTCGATTCCCGTCTAGGGCAAAGAAATCGTTTTTCTGAGAGAACGAGCTTGACGAACGTCCACTAGTCGTCTCAAAAAACATAAAATTAACCAGGACATTATTTACTATTTCGTGTTCTTTTTCTGGACGTATCTTTAAGCAATGTACCATACTTACGAAGAAATTTGTCTTCAGATTACCATAGCAATGATAGCATGTTCTTGTGCATTAATGTTCAAAATAATTAAGTTTTGTATAGCTCGGTGTTTTCATATGAAATGAAAAACCATGATGAAATACCAGATTTTGGTAAAGACGTCGTTCTTGTGGAGGATAACTTTATTTGAATTATTACATTTATTTTTTGGAATTCATTGATATCATGCATTAATATTTGTTTTTCAAGCATTACCCTTTGATAGGATGAACAGCCAAACTACGTGGTTTCACCAGACCTTCCGATATAAGAACGTTACGGCTAGATCCATTTAGTTTTGACACTTCTATTCTTTGATAGTCAGCGTCAGTCCAGTATATATTACCACCGATCCAGTCAACCGCTATTCCCTTTGGAGAAGACAAATTTGTTTTTATAACGTTTTGCGTATCTGTGATAATATTAAAAAAGAAAATTGATAAGTATTAGCAAGTCTTGCAGTAGAAAAGACCTTAACGTAGATTAAATTCCTTAAATTTATATAATTAAATGACTTATATATTTTTTCATTAACCCTTTACCAGGCCGGTTTTCAGGAGTGCTCTCCTTGACGAGTAAAACTGTCTGGCGTTAGCCAGAGTAAAATTAACTGGTGTTAACCAGAGTAAAATGAACATGTTACCATTTGGCAAAAGTTTCCTCTAAACCGTTAAATTTTATCATCTTCATTCACCCTTCAGCCCCCAAACGGACATACCTGTAAAACTTAATTTCAAAATCATCCTCAGGTTAATATGAAACGATAAATTCACAATTATTCTACACTGCTGAAGTCAACTGAAAAAGTTGACTCTAACGGGATTCGGGAATCCGGTCCGCCGCTCTACCTGTTGAGCTATCGAGTCTACAGGGATTGGAGGCGAGTTGTTATCCAACTTAAGTGCACGAGGATTTAATAAATGCAAATTGCATACATGAACATATGTAAAAAGATTTTTAAAAGGATTTTAAATAGATTGGATAATTTGTAATTTCTTTTGAAAAATCTGAGAACAAGTAAATTAACGATTTGCCTAAGTTTCCAAGAAATGACAAGTTTGGTAAGGGTGTAATCAATTGTGTAAAAGTAAAACATATAAGTACATGAAGTTAATGTGCAGTATAAAAAAAAGTTTTTATGCTTGAAAGCAACAATCTTTGTACTGTAGAAATACGATATTTAGGTTACTGATTAATGTAAATGAGTGAAGAAAGTCTACTCCATAGTTCAATATGTACGTCTCACCGACAGTAGTCTCGTTACCGGTTTGATCCACGTCTGAGATGTTGCCAAAATTTAAGTATGTCTGCAGGTCAATATATACGATTCTTAACTCTTTCTTGCATAGATACGATTGCCATCTCGACGAAAAATCATGTCTAATGAATGAGCAAGTAATACAAGCTTAAGAATCGGATTACCTGTGCCATTAGTGAATGCTGAGTTTATCTTTTTGGTGTGAATATCTGTCCAGTAAATACGCCCTGTAGTGATAGCGAAGGCCAAGGCAACACCACTAACATTGTTTAACGGCAAAGGAAAGCTAGTAAAATCATTTGTATCCAAAGAAATCCTGTTAATGGTGTCCCCAGTTGAAAATAAGATTGCTGTTTTAGGATCTTGACAAGAAAACGAGGTAATAGAAGAGGATGGTTAATGCTTGTGAATTATGAAAACAAGTTCCGTTTAAAGTCTTTGCTGATTGAGTCAATCGTTTAGTTTTTCCAATCGTAGTAAAATGACTGTACTGAAATATAAGTTTATCGTCATCTTTCAAGAAGTATTAATGTCATAGAACTGTCAAAATAACTAATAACAACATAGAACTATAATCATGTCACTGACAATGGCAATAAAATTGTGTTGGACATAAAAATAATGATATTAATGCATAGTGACATTAACAACAATAATGCTGATAATTACGATGGTGATAACTTTGACGTGGATAATTAAAATTGCAATGAAAATAATAACGTCGGTGAGGATTACATGGAAGATTATGATTACGATATTGATGACGATCACGTCGGTGACGATGATGCTGACGGTGACGATGATGATGAGGGAGGATGATAGATTAACGATGGCTACAACAACAAAGTCAACCACGAACACATCGCTGCAATGAAAACACTAGAATGTATATCAATTACAACACACAACTACATCATTCTGTATTGAAATCATTACTGACGTAATTTATCATTTCTGATTGATTGCTGCACATCAAGTGAGATCAGGTTTTGTCGTGGACACGCGGAGCCGTGCCTTAATATAATTAAATCTCGGTTTTAAAACACGGCTTACCGTCACAGCAGGTTGTGTTTGTCATAACTTTATTGCCTGGTTATTCTTAAGTTAAGATTAAGTTTAAAATTTGAAAACGAAAAAGCTTCGTTAGTGTTCACGATGTATTTTCACCTTAAAGTTGTGAAGAGTTTTGTGTTGTCGGAGTTACATCCACTTGTTTACCAGCAAAGAACATGAAATCAAATACAGTTGTCAGCTTCACCCTCTTACGCATTTAATTTCTCATTCCTACTTAGCAAACTCATGATCATGAAATTAAATCCCAGGTACCCACTGATGCGAGTGTTTTACCCTGAATTATTGATCAGACCTTAAATTAGCCAATGTTGATTACCTGTCTCGCAATTTTTCCCGTCTTTCAGCAGTTTCAAGCCAACTGGACAAGCGCAAGATACTCCAGTTGGATTCTTGATGCAAAAATGACTGCATCCACCGTTGTCCTCTTCACAAGGAGTTTTCAATACTGAAAATAACACAATTAAAGGTATATCAACTCTCATAACTAAAACAGTTTTGCAATTTCTATGCCTAAAAGAGCTGCTTCAAATCAATCGTCAGGAATAGCATTTTAATAGTAATTAAATAACTAAAATAGTTTTGCAATTTCTGTGCCTAAAAGGGCTGCTTCAAGTCAATCGTCAGGAATAGCATTTTAATAGTTCAAAATAGCTATTTTGTTTAATCATAATACTTTAAACCTTATCCATAGTTGACAAAAAAGAATTGAGTGATAGCGGAAGCTTATCCACCTGGAAAATGCCGGTGCCGATTTGAATCAATCAGAATTTTCTTCATATTTAAATAATTACATATCGCAATTATTAAGTTTTGTTGCTTTTCCTAAAATTTATCGGGAAGGATATTGAAGGTAAAATTTTGATTTTAGGGAGTCTTTGGTTTCTACGGTCAGAATTTAGAGGTATAGATGTTTTTGAAAGCTAATTGCTCAGGGTAGCGAAGTCTTGAGAAAGACTGTTGGTGGAAGTGACTGACGTTTCGGCGGCCTCAGAGGCGGTCATCTTCAAAATCAAAGTTTAGTGGTATATACAAGTATATTTATGTATATATTTATAAATGTGAAAGTTAAGTAATCCTTGTTCTCTGGATTTGTTAAGTTTTTGCTTGAACCAATCACATCTGACGACACGAGACAACCAATAAAAACACAGCACCTTCAAATAAACCAATCCGACGGTACAATCGCTTACGATCGCAGAGACTCATGGGTAAATAAAGCGAAGCACACGGTCCAGTTAGTCATCACTTTTGCGGAAGACTCGAAGAACCAAGTCGAAAGCTCAAGTAAATACTTAACAAATCCGAAGAACAATCATTATTTAACTTTCAACTGTACCTGTATTCAAGTCATTTATAAATATATATAAATGGTTTTCAAATGATTTTCAATGTTGTAAATGTGGCAATTTAGTGTTATTAGATGTAATTACTACCTATGCGTTCAAGCTATTAATTCAGAATAGTTTTCTCAGCCCCTGACAGCAATCGAACCCGTAACCTTCTGGTCGCCAACTTGGCGGCCGAACCGAGTGTTAAATAAGGTTGGAGCTGTGGGCATTTAAAAATGCTGCTGAATCAAAGCAAAAGCGACATGACTGAACAACTTCAAATTTGTGCACTGTGACCACCGAGCCTGTCAAGTTGCTCATTGCTCCATTATCTCATGAATTATGTAACAGCTTCAGAAATATACATGAAAATAGGTGCAAGGTGAGACAACACAGATGCTCCCTTTAGATTCATCATCTTCTTAAACTTAAAATAGATCACATCATCAACAATGATTACAAGGCTTTACACCCATAATACTACGCCAATAATTAAGGGAAAAGATTTAACCTGAAATCTTTAGGAGACTGACGGCCTTTATTTGGGTTAGTCTGTTCATGCCTTTGATGACTGTGATCCCACGAGTCTTCAGTCGTTTGTCAACCTTTTTTATCACTTTTGAAGTCCATTCAGACCAGTAAACAAATCTACCGAGCAAAGTTATTGATGTGGGTCCACTGAGACGTTGGATAAGGATTTTCCTATTGCTCCCATCAAAGTTGCATAGCTCAATTCGTTGTCGTCGATAATCTGACCAATAAACGTGCTTCTCCATGTGGTCAACTGTTATACTGCTGGGCCATTTAATTGCTGACGTGACAATCTCTTTGCGTGAGCTACCATCCATGTTAGCTCGGCTAATTGAAGTCCTTTTGCCAAGATCAGTCCAAAATATAAATCTATGAACATTTCAAAATCAGAATAAACAATAAATACTAATGTTGTATTTCATTTAACCCAAGTTATTTTATTTCAGTGATAACGTTTTCAACAAGATCAATTACCAAGATAAAATAAATTGAAAAACTTTTGAAGATTACAAAGAAATTATAAATCAACTTATGTTTCATTTTATTCTCCTCCCAATCACCTCGTCCTTCACTCTTTTAGAATTTTTCCTTCTACACTTTTAAGTCATCCCTCTTTCTTTCGACGGGCTAATTTCATCCTACACTCCTTATGTAATGATTAATGAACTTTCTATTTCTATGGCATTTGATCACTTTAAAACAATATATTTTTAAATTGTTGGGCAGGATTGCCTAATCATCACCGTTATCATTACTGCTAACGAATATATTACTTCGATCTACCGAATCCTTTTCACTTTCCTGCTTATGCCATAGTGTCTTCTTTCTTTTAACTGAAGTGGCTCCATACAATTTATATTTTCAAATGCTGCTAATGAGTACGACCTTTATTTATGGACATACCTACCTGAAAAACAAGTGTTACGTGAGCGCTGATAATCCTAACTGCGAAGAGCTATCATAAGCATTAGGTATTTGTTGAATTATGTAATTATCTATCGTCACAATGGTAATAAAGATAAGAATCGAGCTTACTTTCACTATATATTGCAATGAAGATCTGTTATCTTCGGTTTCTTTCGTTGAATTATATTAAATAAGGAACTAACCTTAGAATTGACTCGTAGCAATTTTAAAATTTAATAAATTAAAAGAGAAATAATAAATTTCAGGGTGATTATTTTTAGCTTCTTTGCACCAGTTTCTTGGTATCATTAAAATTGCGACATTAGGGTGTGCGAGTCAGCGGCAATTAATGACGCGAGAATGTCAAGCCTAGGCAACATGTACGTTTTCAGCCTTACTTATCCGAAACTAGAGGGAATTTATAAAAGGCCATCAACAGGTATGATCCATAATTCTTGATGCACGAATTGAAAAGTGTTGATATATTTAGGGTGCATTTCTATGAGACCGATTCTGCAATACACTATGCATTGCGGAATTGATCTCATAGAAATGGAAGTTAAAGTATGAGAGAAAAATTCAGATTGAAAGAAAAATTGACCCTCTTGAGATTTTAGAATACACATTCAGAGGTAATATTAGGCAAATTTTAAACTGGCAAAATTTTGTCCCAGTCTTCCAAAACAGTTTTGACTCGCCGTACCCAAAATATATCCTGAAACGATGTTTTGAGATTAATGATTCATGCAGACAGTTTTGAATTATGAAAATTGACTGAAATACGCAAACAGCCAGTCAGACATTTAAAACACTGTATATCTGTTCGTATGATATATGTTTTAAATGAAACATCTCACATGTAAAACAAATTAAAAACGGAGAGAAATACCAACTAAACAAGTAGAAATCATACCCGTGTTTATAAGCAACTGCTAGAGAGCATGGCGCCTCCAAATTTTCCCAAATAATCACAGTCCAAAACTTTTCTCTGGCATCCGCAAGATAGATTTTCTTGGTTATCAAATCAGTCCAGTAAATGTGACGACCCAGAGGATCAAAAGCTATGCTTCCTGGAGCATATAGTATCTTTGCTAAAATACATGTATGTTCACCACCAGAAAATGAAACATAACAAATATCTTTACTGTTTCCGTCCTTCTTGATGAAATAGACATCTCTAAAAGATATAAATCACCAACATTAGACATTTTAATGGAAGGATTTTGTGTCTAATGAGATAATAAAAGATCAAATACATTTCATTTTCTCGTTGTCCGTCCATTTATAGATGCACATACGATATCAAAGTGGCCCACGAGGTGACAGCCGAGTGGGTCACTGATGTTCTTACCACGTTGAGACGTCCTCTGTGCATTTGTAACTGAACAGACAAGGGAAAAATGAAACCTATTTGTTTTATACAATAAACAAATAATGCTTTATTTGTTTCAAAATATAAAAATAAAATAAAAATATTTAGAATAATGGTTCTAAATAAAAATATTTAGAATATTGGTTAAGAGCTTTACGGTGAATTTTTGGAGTATTGAAAAAACACGAAAACAGTTATCTAAAGTGATTCATGACCTATACAGATGAAGTAACATAAAAAAAACCCATGAGCTTTATATTATGTTTGATATACATTCAGTAGTTCTACATCCAGTTTAAAATATAAAACGACGGCTAAATGTTTTACCCAGATGAACTGGGAAAGTTTTGAACGACTTAGAAGAACTAAATATTTTTACGTCAATTTGACGAAACAAAATTTTGAAAATTATTGGTGCATGAGCTTCACAAACCAACGAATAATTGTGTATTTACCACAGCCAATGACACGTTACGATCATGATTTCTCTTTATACTTTCCTTATGAATAATTGTCATGTTATGAACACTACATGAAACACAATGACGAAGGTTGATTGATGAGGTTTTAGAACAGGTCTAAAATTTTACAATGTAGCCATCCCTAATAGAATACTGTGTAAATGAGTGACAAAAATTTTAATAGTTTAGTCAATCCTTGGAGAATTTAAGACGCTTTCAACTCAGGCAAAATTTCGAATATGTCGAATAAACGTAACAAAGTTCTTGAGGGTTTTCTTCACCGATCCGATCTAATATCTCACTCTGGATAACCGAGATGAAATCATCTATGCAGTCATCCTCTTAGGGTATAGAAAAATTTTTTGAATTTGAATGTGCTTAGTTTTTACTACTGAAATCTAACGGTAAACGAGAAAATAGTCTCCCAACCCTGAAATCTGTACGCAAATGGTGATTCCAAACGTGTGCTTGGGAGCTGGTTACAATGCAAAAGTTGACTTTGAATCACGGGACATTTTAGGAATGAAGCTATTGTTAGCACCTGTAATAAATGTTGCTGACAATGAAATGCAAACCTGATTATTGCCAGGTTGCTGACACAACTTCGGAATAAAGAATTACAGACAGTTATAACCTATAGTTCACCAGTGATTTTTTTTCTATTTCTGAGGCAATATGAAATTAGTTCAATTCCTACAACATGGTAGGCCTTAAAAGTATTCCGAGTTTTACTGGCAAATCAGCTGCAGTACCTGAGATTTTAAGACCATCCTCATAATTTCCATTCCTTGCACAACCCGTCAAATGATCAACCCCATCTCAAGAGGTGCAAATCACTTGCGGGTTGTTTAAGTATAACAAAGAAATTTTACTGGCGAAGGAGAAGGCAAAGTAGCTCTATTTTCCGTGCTAACTCGTTCTGGAAAGATCTCAATACGGGCGTAAAATACAGTACACTGTAGATTAACTATAAATTCAGGTTTGGTTGAGTTTATTGGTAGGAAATCACAAAATTGATTTAGAATATTTTACGGCCGTAGAAAGATTTTTGTGACCGCCTCAGCTCGGCCTATATAATCAGGAGCTAAAAGTATGTAGGGTTTCATAATAACTGATGGTCTCTGTTTTATGAAGAAAGTTTAACATCTTAATAAATAAAAATGTTTTATTTACCTCTGTTTTACATCCACATCAAAGATAAATATATGATTATTTCCTCCACTAGGAAGTAACACATCAGTTTTATATGGCACGCTAAGTGGAACTTGGTGAAGACGCTGATCACTGTTTACCAAAACAAATCGTGATATTTCTGTAGCAAAACAATTAACAGATATATAGCAACAGCTATCATTAATTTGCTTAATTAAGAATTTATTTTGGAATATCATGCATTGTGGATTCGGTTCAACATAAAATAACTAAGTTTTCTGTAATTTATTAGAGAAATCACAACTAGTCACAAATAAAATAATTACGGCATCTAGTCCAAATGGCGGACTAGTCATTTCTAATCATTCAACATTTTGTAAAGCTTTTACCTGACTGGCACGTTTTGCTATCGCTTCCAAGCCGTCTTCCGGCAGGACAAGCACATCGGAACTTTTTAGTTGGTGACAATAGGCACAGATGACTGCACCCACCATTGTTAAGGTGGCAAGGATGCTCTTCTAAAGATATATAAGTGGTCTATAGATTGATGGCATACTACAGTCATTTCCACAATCACACTTATCGAGTCCAAATGAAACAAAACAATCACAATATAGCAAGAAAATATTCGGGTCAAAAATATTATCGTTTAATTTGTATGACTCGAATTCAGCAGTACCTTATAAATGGTAGTTAAAAAATTTAAAGAAATGTTGATTAAATTCTAGTATTAAAAGAAAGTTAAGTTCAACGTTTCCTTGCTGGTCAAGAGTAAACCACTTATTCATTTACATGCATCCGTATACACATCTGTAGTTATAATTTTATATGAATTTGTGTAAATAAGCATCTACATGTATACATACATACATACATATATATATATATATATGAATACACATATATACTTAAATTAGTTCACATATGCATATGTACATACTTATACATAAATAATACATAAATATAAAAAATATAGATATATGTATAAATATATACACACATATATATATGTATATATATATATATATTTCTAAAACTCATCAACAATTCATAAGGAAAATTCAAAAGAAATTAAGTTTTAATCAATATCTGTATACACCGATACAGAACTGGTTAAATAAACATCAGTTCTGTATCACATTTACAGATACTGATGTTTTATTAATCAGTTCTGTATCACATTTACAGAC
>JBAHVQ010000117.1:94588-105651 GCA_036872915.1 Nanipora kamurai
ATTGTTATCATTATTATCATTATTATCATTACTTAATTGTCATTTACCAATATAAAAAGTCTAAATATCTTTAAAAAAAGAGACCACTTGACAGACATGTAAAAATCATTCTTTGTTATTCAAGGGTGCTTTCAAACAGAACGGCTTCAATTTTCATTTCATTGGCATTTTAAGAATTTACGGATTGAAAATTTAATGCTCGGGTATCGATAAAAATCGTTGAGTCACGACCGTTTTTGTTTAATAGCAAGCTTCTTCTACTTACGACAATTAAGTTCATCGCTCATATCAGAACAGTCGCTTTCGCCATCACAGTGCCATTCCTTTGAGATACAGATTTTACTTTTCTTGCATTGGAATTCAGTTGACGAACATGCATGGTAACTTTCTAACAATAAAATAACGGTTAACAATCAATAATAATTGATCAATAAGAGCGACATGCCTCGTCAAAGGATGACATGTGAAGAGATAAAGACAAGTCAAGAAGTTTCAGTGAACTGCCTTGGTCGAGGGCAAATCTTGAGTTCAATTTCAACAAAAAATATCTTTTCAACTTGAACTTCGGTAAAGGCAAAAAAATCTTCGTAAAAATCCGTTTGTAGATACAGCAAATGAAATGCAAGATCCATTGTAAGATTCTGAAATCAGGGTTAGCATTTTCCAAACATACGCGACCTTAGAATCAGTCAATGATTTTTTGAAACATTTGCTTGCACTCCTAGGCATCTGGCTTAACCAATTTCTTTAGAGTTGGTGCATCGCTGGGATAAGCAAAATATCACTAACGGAGAATCGTTGAGCACTGTCTATCAAAGGTTTTAGGATTAACGCCCTATGAATTTTTGTGTGAGTCAGATTGTTCCTATTATTTTGACGATGAATCTTACCACAATTTAGTTCGTCAGAGAAATCTTTGCAATCGTCTTCATCGTCACATCTCCATCTCTTCAAAATGCATTCGCCATTTTTGCAAGTGAATTCGTTTTCAGCACACGTTGAGTTTCGTCCTGTGAACAAAAATATTGGGGTTCTTTTTTAAAAAAAATTAAAACATCTTAACAACTTACAAGCTAAAAAAGTTTGTTAACGTCTTAACGTGTCCACGAAGTAAAAGGCTAAGGTTGGAAGGAACTGTATTGTTTGAAAGAACGTTTTGAATAAGAAAGAACTGTCTTTGAAGCTTTCCCATGACTCATCTCATTCTTAGGATATTGTACACGTAAAATCTTTTCCCAAGGGAAGCAATTAGTTTTGTCTTCTCAAGAGTCTCGATGATTCCCTTGAGGGAAAACAGAACAAAGTAGTTTCCCGAGTAATCAGACATTATGGGCCATTTGCAGAACGGAGTTTATCGTAACCAGAGTTTAAACATGTTTAAACTTCCTCGGTTTGTTAAGAAAATACTATGTTAGTAAAAACAAAGTAATATGAAAGAACTAAAACATCTGTCGACAATGGTATGGTAGATAAAACATTGGACTTTGATGAACAGGCCGTTTAACCAATCGCTGCCTCATGTTCAAACAGTTTTTAACTTAGTCAATGTTTCTGCAATGGGGCCTAAGAGCTTTATTATATGGCTTGGTTTTTGCTGGATTTTCACCACATTTCGACTATTTAACTGGATTAATTTTCGTTGAGCTGTTGTAGCCCTAGAGAGCAGTAATTGTCGTACTTATTGCCCAAGCGGGATTCATTTTATTTGTTTAATGCCTCGTGACGGTAGATGAAGTAATGGCAATCACAGTCACAGTAAATAAGGTTTGTTTTCTGTTTTAAAGAACACTGCGTGAATATGTCACACTGGGTCATAAACTACTTAGAAGTCATGTACAGTGGATACCTTTCACATTTTTTACTTAAATCGCTATATGTTATGTAAATATGTTACATTGGGTAAAAAACCGCTATATGCCTATAATAAATCGCTATATGGTATGTAAATATGTTACATTGGGTAATAAACTACTAAGAAATAACGTACAGTGTATATCTTTCACATTATTCAATTAAATCGATCTTTAGTGCCAAGTTACAAACGACTTTGTGAGAAAACCTTAACGATATTGGAAATTTTACAACAAGTCATTATACAGTGTGATTTCAATAACGAAGTGAGTTATGTATGGGACAGCTAAAAAAAAACAATCTTTAAGGAAATGTCCTTTCAAATGATGCAGTTTTTACGAACCTATTTTTTTCCACTTCATGGACACTGTAACAGTTAACAAGCTCTTGAGAGTGTGTGTGCATATTCAATCATTTTCACATTCGTATATTATTTTCATTTTCCTACTCTGATTGCAAACCTTTACTAAGCACACCATAAACCATTGCCGTAAAACTATTTAACTTGATTTTCAGACGACCTACTGCCTACTGGACGAACTGTTGTCCTAGAAGTCCTCGTCATTTCTTTGTTGCTCCGAAAATTTATGTTTAATCCGTTGCATAGAATTGAACAGAGTCCAGATGGTCCCGACGATGGTGATTGTAACGTCCGAAAAGGTTATCAACAAGAAACCCTGAAAGTACATATACGTCAGTAAAAAAAAACCATTCCGTTTTCTTTAACCAAAATCTTGGCCTGCTTAAACAAGACCTTGCGCTGAGACCAACGTACGAGGAGTGCTGCTGTGAAATGATACGGCGTGGTGCTCGTTATTTGAACTACTTGCATAGATTTGTTCGTATTTCAAAAGTCATTGAAGGTAATTACAAATGGATGTTTTTTCTTTAAAGTATGGAAATTGGAAAAGATAAAGTTATAAGGTAAACGTAGTGACCAACAGTTAAAATGTAAAAGAAATGGTATCAGTGCGTGAAATGTAATGGTATTCGAGTGGTGTCAGCCGCTAAAACAGCTTCTTCGTTGCAGATCCCACTGTCCCAGGCTCAAGTCTGCCCTGTGGCTTGAATGAGTAAAACGGTTCAAATTTACATTAGGATGTTTATTTTCTTTTTTTTTCCTTCGAAAGTTGCCATCGCACGCTCTTCGCCAAGGACGCTTTCGAGCTATTGTCAGAGGTCTGAACAGGATTAGGGATAAAAGATTCCCCACCGTTAGTCAATTATAATTCTTAATCTTCATTATCTTCAAACGATATTCGGTAAGCACTCAACTTTTTTTAGCTTTTTAAAATTTAATTCGTCGATTTAGTTAAAATTCTAGGTCCTTTGACAACCTTTCCAATCGCATTTCGAAAGTTCATGATTGAATCAATGGCAAGGATGGTTCTGTATTCGCATTTCTATAGTATATACACTGGATACCACACAACTGGAGTCTGTGCAAGCAATTCTCGTGCAACGCAAGTTTACGGGAACATACAAACTGTTCACATGCTATGTAGACTGACGAGTAGATGCGAGTAGTTTCAATGTAATTCTATTCAGGTGTAATATGATTTTATGGGAACACGTGAGTTGTTCGCGTGCAATGTAGCTTTGCGTGACCACATAAACTGTTCAAGTGATATAAATCTACTAAGAAGCGTGATCGCTCACGTGCAATGTAAATTTACGGAAACATTTCACACTGAGGTTTTGGTAGATGTTCAAGAAGCTCGTTCTTGAAAATGCGTTAGCCGTGTCAAAATTCATACCGTATCATTTTCTAAGTTAAAGTTTAATTTCAGAAGAATGTCAAAGCTTTAATGTTGTGTCTTTCACAACGAAAAACTGATGGGTTTGGTGTAGGAATTTCTAAATATCTCTGAAGACAAATTTAATCGCTTCATTTTCAAATCTGCAACTACACTTTTTTAAAGGTGTCGGCGAATTCTGACATGTTGCGTACTGTGAAATTGAGCCATCCTCAAAATTACAAATATCTGGGAGGTTTTCGCTAATTAAAGTCCGATTCAGACTAGAATGAGATAAGTTTTAGATAGATGTTAGTTATATAACGCCGTCTCTGAGTGGCGGCTGTGCATACTCCATTTCTCGATGGAGCGCGGGAAAAAGAATGAGAAAACACTGTGTTCGAAATTTTTGGCAGTAAGAAGAAGGTAATTTTTAGTCAGCAAGAGAAATCAGCTGGTGTTCCGGCGTTTGGCTATGATTCTACATTATAAAAGAAATGGTTTGTCATTTAGCGTACTCCATTGGTTATGGATACTCTTGGGAAGTCGGTAGAGCACTCAAAATCTTCAGTTGCTCTCGACTATCGCCTCGAGCAATTCTTACGCCTTTTCCGTGCTCTCCCAACTTCACGCGTGCATCCATAACTGAATGGAGCAAGCCAATCATGAACCATTTCTTCAATATATAATCTATCAGACAGTTTAATAAATAAATAAATAGTATAATAAATAAAGAAATTATTTATTCTCTAACTTTTCTGAAGCTCTTTTATTCTTTCCAGTTATTGCAAGACGAGAGTCCAGCTTGCACGGTACAAATTTTACTCGCCAATATCGCCCTGATGTATCCTAGTCACTCGAGAAAGTCTTAACGACATTTTACAACATTTGCGAGCGAACCATAAGCAGGAGTTGTGTTCATAAGTTAAACTTTCGTTCCCGAAAATGACAAATGAACCTACTTTAAACACATGTATTAAAGTGAAAATGTTGTAGAACCTGTTTATCGTGTTATTTGTGCATGTAAAAATGACGTTGGGTGATAGTAGTGGGTTTTGGTCAATCCCGTGATATTCAAAAGGCAATGGTTCCGAGGTAGAAATGGTGATGACATACCAAAGCAGCTAAAGACATTCTTTTGTCAATGAGTTGAGTTATAAATTTGACCACCTGATTGGGGTACTGAAACTCACCTGCAGGTGGTTTCACATTGAAAAAGACGTAAAATTATAAAACCTTAGTGAGACATAATTGAATTATTCTGAATTTAGAAGTCAAAGAAATACTCAAGAAGCTTGTACAACACTCGCCCATTGTCTCCTTATTCACTCAGATATCCGTTATAACTTTGTAAGATATCGTTGTAACTTTACGAATGTATGAAAAGAACAGAGTTGAATTCCAGATCAGATTTTTCTCCTCTCTACTTGCGTTTACATATTAAAAATAAGAGACGGACTCCGCTACGGGAAAAAAATGGGTCTATCTTCTTCAAAATTTTTGATTAGTTATCATACTCCAAGCTTCAACATGTACAACATTTGTGTTCAGCTTTCAATGTTGCCATCATTATTATCATATCGTGACTTCCACTTAGGTTGCACATATGAATGGCGAAATATAAAAGATTTTAGTCTTCTCTCTCATCCTTCACAGTCTTTTAACGACTGCAGGGTAACCTTTGCTAAAAACATCGAACATTATTTATTACACTGTTTCTATACTCCCGCCCCCATTAATTCCTTTAATCTACAACTGATGAGCACGTTGAACCTCGGGCGATGAAACCATGTTGCTTAGCGTTAAGGCGGACTCAAGTACCAGTAGGATATCTCGCCGGAGAAACTTTATATTACATTTTCCGGTTGTATCAGATCAAAAGAAGGGAAGCTCAGAATACTCTTGAACTGCCGCCGTAGTTAAGAGCTTCTTCGGTAAAATTATGGTGTCGCCTGACCTCACTTAAACTTAATCGCAGAACTCACCTTCAGCAATGTGAAACAGACAAATAGCTGCTAGAAAACCAAAAATTAAAATATTGCTTCCCGACAATAAGGAGCATACGCTCGACCAGCTTAAATTCGCCATCACTTCACGAAATTATAACTTTTGGACAAGGCTTGTACCATTCGCTACGTTTTCGTACTCATCCAAGCACTGCTCGAAGACTTCAATCTTGTTATTACCCCACAATCCAAAAGCAAACAACGATTACTTAACGTAAATGGAATGTTCAAGATTGACTTGAGTGACAATTAAGTAATACCAGAAATGGTGAACTTTGTACAACGTGTGTTAGTTGGTCTCCTTATGCAAGATGTACTTGCAAAGTTTTGAAATGTTTTGGTTATAAATAAACTAGGCAGCTATGTTTAGTAGTTTTTCGGCTCCCCACTTGTTCACGCACCTAACGAGCTTCGGTAAACACGAAAGAATTGCCTTCCTCCTATTGTTTTCGGCATTTAGGCCGAACAATACTTGTAAATAACACATCGCAAATGAGATTTAATTACTGAAAGGTCATTTAAGCCTTTTAAGTCTCTAACGACAAAAGAATTGTAAATTCGTTTAGATTTGAAGCACGTTGCATCATTTCTTAAAGTGATGTAACTCGCTTCATGGGAAATACTTCATGAAGTTGCCGATGCAGTTTTGGCACATAATAACATTCGTATCCTCGGCAACTAATGGTTTTTTATGCGGCATATCATATATATCATTAAGAATATTTGAGAATATTTGAAGAATTAAGAGGTGTTTATGAAAGGATTTGCATACAACTGAATGCAACTCTGATGGATATTTCCTATTCAATAATCAAAATTTTAACACACTGTTGTAAGAAGGAATCAATAGGAACCTAACCAGCCATTTGCTTGGGAACAGAAAGGACAGTGACCTCAATAGGGTAATTGGGAAATAAGAGATGCATATTAAGGGCTGGGTAGTCGTCGATGCAATCAGCCTTTTGGCAATAACACTATGAAGGTTTGTCGTTATTTGTATTCACACTTCACGCGGCTTCGCTTAAGTTAAGAATGTGTGGTCTGTTTGCTCTTAAGGACCAAGCATAATCTTTCTTTGCTAGACTAAAAACCTTGTTTACAAATAGCCAAATGAAATATTATTAGAAAGCTTTAAGAGAACCCGCAAACAAGGGGTGGAACGGATCTATTGTTTTGTGCATTTTTGTGGTTACCGCCCCAACGCCGGAACTCCTTAAGTGGTTGTTTAGATGAACGACACGGGCTAACCTACCTGATTCTTGAGAAGAAGGCTTCGTGATGACATAACAGAAGATTTGAATGTGCTTTTAACTCTTCTGCAGCCAAACTATATCAATTCTGCTGTTGAATCTTGTTTTTGTTATCGTTTTACAGCCATAGTAATATCTCTATCAAATAAGTACAGTCAGCTCGGGTCATATAAACTACTTTAAGGTCATGAAAAAGTATTTTGCGAACTGAAAAGCAAGAGAAAAAACAATCCACAGCCTAACATTCGATTATTATAATTTTTTTAGCTGGACAAAGAAAAATGGGTTCATCACGTTGACCAATTCTGGGTGTGTACAGACATTTATCTACGACTGCTAATACGATATGACAAATGCACATTCTTCATGAATTAGATTCTCGACTTCCCAACGATTTTGGGCTGGAGAGTTCTGCTAATGTTCTACAAAGGTATTACCGGGTTTACGGAATTAGGTTTCCTTTCTTAATTGTTTTCAAGTCAATAAACCCAACAAAGTTTTAATTATAGAAGTTGATAAAATCTCAGTGTAAGTATACATAGTATATGTATCTGGTATACCTAGTATAAGTATATTAAAAAATTAACGGGACAAACTATTCTGAACTTTCGACAAAATGGGTGGATCTCCAGTTGAGTGCCAGTTATCTCAGCTGATGTTGACGATCACTAACAGCTCTGTGTCTACTTGTTTCTCCAAATTCACCTCTCTCTGCATGGTTTTATCATTAAGGGATATGGAGAGAGGCTATCCTTCCAAACGTTTTGACTTTCCTTCATTTGAAAAGGATTCATATATGTCGGACGAAACCATAAATTCGTTTTTGGAATCTAACTGTTTCTTGGACGAAAAGAAAAAGAATCATTTAAAAAACATGTTTCGAGTTATTGAAGTGAAGAGCGAACCTAAAAGTTTCGACTGTTGATAAAACAGACGCTCCGTTTGATGAGACAATAGGGTGAAAAAGTAATCATACTGTGGTTTGGAAAGACCTTAAAATTCTGCCTGGTTGAGAGTGTATAAAGGTAACTAGCATTGCAAGCTTTATCTTCAAGTACCCTGTTATTATTAAGTTTTCTCAGAAAGCTTTGTAATTGTCGTTCTCTTAGTGGTCGGGGATCTTTAACTTTTGAAGAGTCGTTGAGAATTTTGCATATATACAGTAGCTCCGTCATATATTCTCTTGTCCAGAATAACCACTCCATAACCTTTGTCAGATTATAGGATGCTAAATTTAGGATGACTTAATTTAAAATTTTGAGAATTTTGTCCTTTTTGCGGTCTGAAAAGGAAGGTCGGTAGTCAAGGACGTGCATCATGGCTAGTTCTGAAAGTAAAATGCTGCCTAGGCAATGTTGAACGATGCATAAAAACCAAAAAGGATTAGCAAACTGCCGAAAATTTGAATGTTCAAACTACATGTTCCTTCGTATAACCACAATGCGGACAAGTCGTTTTCGAACAGGGCTGGTATCAAGAGGACTTACAAGTATATATGAGCAAACTCAATCTACAGAGCGTAGAGTGTAGGTGTTTTGCAAGCTTGGATATAAACAACGAAAGGCTCGTTGGGAGCTCACAACTTTTCTGAGATTTCACAAGGCTTGAAGAACGAGCCTTTCGTTGTTAGGACTTACAAATGGTATTTTGAAGTTAATGATTTATGCAAAAGCATCAAATAACTTACAGTTTTTAAGGAATTTGATATCTGGGTCTGTTTTGCATTTTTGTTTCCAAATTTTCTCAAGTTTGTATAGTTAACGGACACCAGTTCGTAGTACTTACGTGCCAAATCAGGATTACATTACTAAAAGCCTGTCGACGTTATATGTACATCATATTTAAGAAATATTTTTTAAAATATTATGGCAATATATCACATTATCAACGACGGTGTTATGTAAATAACATTGCATCGCGTTCACTTCAAAAGGGAGTTGCTTCTTGCTTTCCGTTTTCATCTCCGTTGTCATCAACGCTCCCCATTAACGCAAAGGTCATTAAAGTGGACTGCAAGTGCACTTAAGCATCCGGTTACATCACTCCAAAGTCAATGATGATAAGAAGTCAGCATAATTATTGTCACTAACGTTGCAAGTATTCTGGATGTGATTTTTATACTCCTGGAAAGCTTCACAGCTCCACACGAAGATTATAATCAGCCGAGGACTTCCATTATCAAATAACATTATTTAAAACGACAATGTGTATAGACGAGCTGTTTGTAAAATTTGCGTCTGGGCTATAGCGCTGGGAGCTTCCATTGACTAACTTTTCAATGCGCATGCAGTCATTATTAGATAGGTGAGGTGCCGTGCTTAATTACCACAGAATCAGCCTCAGACCATAGTCACACGGCCGTTATGAACAAAAGCATAACAATTTTGCAAACGAAATCTTGTCTTTTTGACATATATGGAATAATAAGTGTATTTACGAAGGGTTTTCAAGGTTACTAAATGGAATTCGAAATATTTCTATAGAGGTCACTTTGTTACCTCTCATTTGGACTGTAGTACGTTTTTCCGATATTGGTCCTCCCTTTCAGAAATTCTGGTTGACCCTCTGCCGACAATTACGATTGTTTTCACTTTCAAAATGATAAGTAGGATGATATCTAAATTTGTATTTTACTTTCATTTTGTCTTGATGCGTTCTGTCTCGTGTAATTGTCGATTTCGTAAACATGTGATGAAAATATGAAAAATATTATAAAGGAATGCTTTGAGAAATTACACCCTGAATCGAACGAATTAGGCTATAACTCTATGAACCTGTAATGAAATGATGTACAAAATTTCCGGCTTGTTTCAAGCTATAGACAGTTAGAAGTTATAAACAATTCCACTCGACCAACCTGTGAACAGTATAAGCAGCCGGGAAAAGAATGTGAAAGTAATACGCCACCAAGAAAGGAAAAGTATTTTCACAAAAGAAAGTAAAAATTGCTAAACGGTTTCCATATGAGCTTAATCATCTTCCGAATTGTACTTTCACGGCCATGCCTTCTACAATTCAAATATAAGTTGACAGCCGTATACGTTGTGCCGTCAGATACAAACGGTAATTGAGAAGGATGGTGTGGTGATATACAGTTGTCCGTTATAGAACCAGCCGGATAAGATGTTCTAGACTACAAGTCAAAAGCAATTACTATATTCGTTATGGCGGTTGTGAAGAGAGTAGCCTATCGCGATTATACAAACGCCAGAAAAGCTCTGAATTACAGTGTTCTAGGTAAAGCCCATGTAACACCCAACGTTCCCTTCGGTAGTCAGGCAATAACCTCAGGAAAAGGCAATGACCTCAAACAAACATGGTTCGCAGCTAATTCTGGTCATATTCAGGTGACGAAGGTAAGTAAGTAGTTGTATCTTTTTACTCGGACAGAGGCAAACAGCCAATCTGACATATATTAGATTGGGTGACAAATTATCTTGATGGACCATAACTTACAGATACCAAGTAATAAGCTAGTATTTGCAATGAATTTTTGTAAATTTTTAAGGCTGCAAATGAATTTGACTCGAATTTCATTTGTGCTAATTATATATTGCAGCTGTTTACCAGACGCAAAATTATATGTGACTTTACACGTTGGTTTGCAGGAGCGGCGGCACAAAATTTAAGTTTGGGAAGAGTCGAGTTGTACAATGCCATAATTTTTTACTAGTACTATAATTAGTATTATGTAGAGATATGTACTAATGAAAAGTTAGTTAAGTACTATTGGCTCGATAAGTCTACTGAGTTTGAAGTACTCGGCGCAAGGCTAGAACTACGGCTTTTCAATATAGACCAGTTTTGCTTCCTGCTATTTTGGGAGACAAGGCCCCCACTTTAAAAGTTGGGGGCGACAGCCCCTGACTTCCTCTGCCGCCGCCCCTGGTTGGATCTTTTAACATGATTAAGGTTCATACGAGAGTCAATGCCGCTATGCTTTCTTCCACTGATAATTCTGTCGAACATATGATGGCATTACACGTGTATGGTTTGATCATGCGTCATTTTTCTTTGCACGGCTACGATTTTCTACGCTGAATTTGGTAAGGACTGTTCATTATCCGCTCTGCCTTTTTTGGTATCCGAGCACTCAACAATGTAACACCAACATTGTACATTTGTCTGGTATATATAAATATGTATATATATATATATATATATATATATAACTTTAATAAAGTTAGAGCGGCGTTTGCTACTCGGAGTTTCACGTGTCT
>JBAHVQ010000117.1:110693-120953 GCA_036872915.1 Nanipora kamurai
TAGCATAGTGCTCAGGCATTCAAATTATAACAATAGGATAATTTCTATAGTGTCACTTTTTTTTGGGACACCCTGTACAACTTACTTCGTGCGTCAGCGAAGTGTGGCTGACGAGTGATTTTGTGATAATATCCAAACAGGACGCTTCGTGGAGAATATACAATTCTGGAACGAAATGAAAAAATACGTGAATGTTAAGACTTCCATTGCTTCTCGGGTAATTCGTTCCTGCCAAATTTACAAGCGTAGAAGTCATAATTTTGATGGCAAGATTGAATTTGGAACTTCGAAGTCGTAGACAATGTTCGTTGATCGTACAGTGAACAGTTCACTTTAAAACGTTATTTCTAGTGGCGTACCGCATTAACCTCTAAAATTCTTTGACTTTACAGTAATAAAGATTTTATACGTCATCATTAAGCAACCAATAGAAAATCCCTACTCCACTTTGAAACCATATCACTCAAAAAATGACCCAAATCGCTTAGACTACAGACTTTTTTCCCCATTGGCGAGCTAGCCTGCAGAGGAGCCAGCACGTTCATAGGCGTGCATATATACATGTGTACGTATCTACATATACGTATGTATTTGTATGCATAATCGGAGCAGCGACAGCTAAACAATTGTCTCTATTTGTGTTATATATATAAAAAAACCACATAAAACTTTAAAGTTTTATCTGGTTTTTATAAATGGTTTTAAAACTTGATGGTTGGAGGTTTTTGACAAGTGGTATGTATGTTTATATACATACATACATATATATATATATGTATGTATACAGTAGTGTGCAAAAGTCTTGGGCCACTAGTAGATATCATCAATATTGAGCCAAACTCAAAACATTTGGCGCATTTTGTTATGAACTGATTGGAAATAATTTGCAAACATTAAGTTACGTTTCGAGATTTTGTTGATAAGTGGCTTATGTGTCAATTGAATTCTCATTTCATATGTATTTCTTTGAACACGCTGTTGGTCTTTCAAATAATGTTTTCTTGTAGTTGTATTAGGTAATTCAGGCATACCTAACAAGTTATCCCCAGGCCACAAGTCATGTTTTAGCATAAACAATAAATCAAAAATCCTTAAAGCAGCTTGTAATTTATCCACCAACGAAAGGCTGTTGGCAATTGTGAACTGTAGTGATATATTAAAAAGTTTAGTCGAAACCATTTTCAATAAATGTCCTGAAAATGCCAAAGATAGAGCATATTGATCGCCATAAGATATTATTTCTGCGTGAGCAGGGAGAGTCCCAACGAGCAATTAGCAAGAAGCTCAACATATCAAGACATGGTGTGCAACATGTCCTTGCTAAATTTAAGCAAACGTGTAAAGTTGAAGATAAAATACGCAGTGGACGACCTAAAAAGCTCTCTTCATCTGATGACAAGTTTCTAAGAGTCTCATCATGAAGAAATCGGAAGAAATCTAGCACACAATTAGCACAAGATCTAAAAACTGCCTCTGCTCCATCAGTTCACTCATCAACTGTTCGGCGAAGCCTGATAAGGAACGGTCTCCATTGGCGAGTAGCTGCCACAAAACCTTTTTTGCGAAAAGGAAACAAACTAAAGAGGCAAAGGATTGCTAAAGTACAAAGAGAGTGGACAGAAGATCTATGGAAACAGGTGTCATGGAGTGACGAATCCAAGTTCGAAATGTTTGGTTCCAGTCGACGTCGGTATGTGCAGAGAAGGCCCAGCGAGAGGTACAATAGTGATTGTCTGAAGCCTACAGTAAAGCATGGTGGAGGTTCTTTGATGGTATGGGACTGTATATCAGCAAATGGTGTTGGAGACCTTGTCAGAATTGAAGGAATCATGAATGCTGCTAAGTATCGCCAGATTTTGATTCATCATGCAGTACCTTCTGGAAAGCGTCTGATTGGCAATGGGTTCATTTTTCAACATGACAATGATCCCAAACACACTGCTAATGTTGTGAAACAATATTTCGCCAGAAAACAAAGTGACAGAACACTGTCAGTAATGGACTGGTCTCCCCAAAGCCCAGACTTAAATATCATTGAAGCTGTATGGGATTATCGTGACCGGGAGCGAAGCAAAACACAGTCATCATCAACAGACGAGCTTTGGAATGCGCTTGAAGAAGCCTGGAAAAATATTCCCCTTGACCATTTAAAGCGTTTGCAACAAAGCTTGCCAAAAAGAATTCAAGCTGTGTTAAGGAATAACTACTAAGTATTAAGTACAGTATATTTGATAAAATCTTTCTTTACGCATGTATCTGAACTTGTATAAACATTCATAACAATATGTTTACTTGACGTGTTTAATTTTTTGTCTTTATGTGCCTTTGCTTACGTCAGCAGAGAGAAACTGGGGGTGGCCCAAGACTTTTGCACACTACTGTATGTATATATATACTAAGGTTTTACTTCCAACGAGCATGTACGAATCATACCGGGCGAGTAGAGAAGAACTCCACTTGACCACGGCTGGAATCGAACCCGCGACCTTCGTATGTCCAGAACAACGCTCTACCAACTGAGCTACAAGGCCAAGCGGGAAATGATGGTGATAAATAACATACACGAGCAGACACTTCCACATTTCTTCATTTCATTTTTTTCATATAGGGTCAAGATTTTCTGGATTCCGTCTATATATACATATATATAACGACAGAATCGTGTTTCCATAGCTTCATGCAATCACGGTAGTTGAAATTAATTAATCACCTCTAGCAAAAGATGCCAGCTAATTTATAAATATACATATGTATATGAGATTAAGAACAAAGGATACAGGACCATCTTAATAGTATCGCCCTACTTTTGTATTACGTATTAGGTATTTTACAAAGGAAACATTTTACTCAATTACTAACACTTATAAAAACACCACCAAAATTCGGAAGAAGCCTCGTATTTCCACCGCCAGTTCTCGTTCTCCTCGTCTACCATTCTTGTTTCCATATAACGGATACCCGTAAAAACTTTTCTTTAACTCAGTGGGATCCAGGAAAAAATTTGTAATTCTTGTCTATGATAACCGTTGTAGATGATTACAGACTAAGAAATTCATCTTTCCTGCGCAGATATTCATACAGCCTCTGTTTGCTATACCTACAGAAAAAAAATACATTGCAATTTATAAATGTAAACCAATTCACAGCTAACTACGGACTCCATGACAATTCGTCTGGCTACCCTTTCCACTCGGTGCTCCGATACATTAGGTGTCATTTATGTATACAAAACGAAAAGGTCAACGGCGACGTCCTTCATAATACATTATTTCTCATCCAAAATAAAGAAGTGAATAATATTCAATCTAAACAGTAATCACAAAGCCACTTTCGTTTTGCATAGAATTTTACTCGGACCTTTTTGAAGAACTCATGATGACGTTAACTCATAGAATGTTGGATACGTTTAGTGTACCTTGACATCAACACTTTCCATAGAATTTTTTCAGAAACTTTCAAGTTAATTCTTTGAAAGATTATCGGAATTCTTTGAAACAATTGTCAAAGTCCACATAGGATTGTAGAAACACTACAACCTGATGACTCGAGTCGTCTACAGAGAAAATACCAGCCAAAAAGTTTGAAGTTTTTCGACGGTGAAACAAACATCGAGCTTCCAATGTGTTGTCAATGGTCAACGGTTTCTTTTTTAGTATTAAAATTTACATTTCTTATCTTTTTCCGTCGTCGTCCCAACTTTCAACTCTTCGACATTCGAATGAAATTGGGGTGTTGCTTGCCGGCCTATTATTTGAAAATACTTACTCCATGAAGTCGAAATCGATTGAAGAAAAATTGGCTTGCAGTAGCGACCAGACTCCCCAAAATAAGTTTGACACCTGCATGAAAAATAGATGACAATAAGAAATATGGAAAACAAATGTCAATATTGAGATAACACAGTTACAGATTACTACATAGTTAAAATTTACCGACAAACGGACATGGTTGATCACAGAAAACCTGACTACGCTAATCACAAACCATTAACGTAGTAACATTCACTGCACCATCCATGCTCATGATTATACGATCTTATTGGCCATTAGACAGGTTAGTCAGAATGTTATTGGTTTGATTCTTGTCGGACGTTCAGATGTATGTAAATCAGGCTGGAAAAACATTCTCATTTATGTACAGCACTCATGGATCCTACGATACCATGTGAACTGGCGTTTTTGAGTGGAGCACGATGACGTGAACCTCTTGGCGCACTGTGTTGCATGATAAATTTATTCACACGTTATACTGATATGTTATCACATATTAGAAGAGAATTTCCCCGGTAAATGAGTGAAACAAATCAGTCCGGGTTACCGTAGTTTTAATAAATTGGTCTTTCGGCCCAGGTAGTATAGTGTTAGCCCCTCCCTAAAGATAATCCGGGTGAAGTCATTGCCTACATGCATTCTCTAATGTATGAATCGAGAATTTTCTCTCAATCTACAGAGATCAAGTGCCAAAGATCATTACAGCCAGGTTCTTGGACACTGTTTAACGTAATCTGAGCCATGATTAACCTTGGATTACTGTTTCCGCATGTAGTTTGCTTACACCTTGTCAAGAAACGAGTATTTGCTCAATAAACTAAAACATACAGAACTTCCTCCAGATTACTTAATGTTGAACACGAACTTAGTTCATGTGGGAGCTTGGTAAATCTCAGACGATTAGTGAACGTTCGTCAAGCTCGTTCTCTCAGAAAAACGATTTCTCCAGATTGTTTTGTAGTACACATTTCATCTCCGTGATGCACAATACATTACGTTGTACACAAACTTTAATAACCACAATATATGGGATATCCACACTAACACCATATAGCTTTTATTCACATAACTTACCAGCGAAAATTTGTTGACTTGTGCATAAAACTTTTCTAGATAGCTTTCTGAAATAGTTGTTTGCGATCCTGTATAAATTAAACCAATGGGTTGAAAAGAAATAAAAAAAATGCGAAAATACATAAATCGGCACTATGACATCTACATATTCTTTTTTCGTCATTTTATCCTCATGCGATCATATTCAAGGTGCATTTATACTGCACCCATGATGTTGAATTCTAAGCCAGTTGGAGTGAGAGTCCTTTGCCAGATTTCGTGGAGAACGCTATGTTTTAACTCTTTCCTGTCCGTATAGATCTTCAGTGACCTATGAAGACGTTAGCATTTGACTCTGACTAACGCCAGACGATTTTACTCGAATAGGAAAGAGTTAACCGGGGTTTAAAACCTATCTCCTTGACTCTTTCCTGTCCGTATAGGTTCTCAGTGATCTATGGAGACTTTAGTATTTGACTCTGGCTAACGCCAAACGATTTTACTCGTCCAGGGAAAGTCTTCGGACAGGAAAGAGTTAACTTCACATATGATCTTACTTCTATCAGGAATTATCCATCAGAGCTAGTTTTTCGAGAAATGTGAAATTCGGCAATGAAGACATGCCAGACTAAAAAGGCATCCGCTACTTGAAACTGCCTACATGTATAACTACTTCCTCAAAAGTTTTGTTCAAAGCGTAATATGACAATGCAAATGACTGCTGTTTAACAGTTGCTAAGATAAGCGATCTCGCTGAGAGGACATTTTTCTTCCCAAGGAGGATAGAACTGAGATTGTAACCACGCAAGTTTAGAAAAATAAATCTTAATTCTATAAGTAATTCAAGCCACAAATTTGTTGAAAATCTAATCAAAGTTAATGGGACACAACAGGCATCTTTTGTAAAAAAATACTTCCAGAAATATCGCAGTCAGAATTTTGCAGTTGAAGTGCTGCCATTGATACAAAAATCCTCTGGGGTGCTGGAGCTGTAAGCCCCCACTCCCCAAGGAAACAAATCAATATCAATTATTAGCTCCAAAAAATCTGAGACATAGAACATTCAAGTACAATTATGTTTGACCTATGATTTTGGGAAATACTTTCGGTAGAACAAATTTAATATAGTAATCAGAAATTTATCGTGACCTGTTAATTTACGGATATAAAATGTCTTCCAAACTTACTAAAATCGGTAATCATATTACAAATTAATACCATGATGTCTTCGGAAATTCCTGACTAAATTTTCCCTAAAGCCACGGGTAAGCTTTGTAAAGTTCCATGGGCCTGGGGCTCTCAGAATTTCCACAAACCCTTCTCGGCTTTCGGAGACAACTATTTGCACTAACATCCTTCGTACCATGGTATTACTTATCATAAAATACCTTCAACTCGAGCTTTTTCTTCTAAATAAATCCTTAACCACTTAAACTGATACTCTTTCTTAGGATACAATTTATAATCTGGTTTTTCTACGACACCTGTAGAAAGAAAGGAGAATGGAGAAAACATACAGAAAACATTGTGGTAATCTAACCTTCACCTACACATACCAAAATCATGTACCAAAATATAGCTGTAGTCATAGCAATGATGATAACTGGAAAGCCCTTTTATTTTACTCTTTTACTCCCAGCTGGTTTTAAATCTGTTTCTAAATCCTTTTTAAAAGGTCCTACTGATATGGCGGCCAAGATTTGGGATCAATCTCTTCAAATTGAGGGAAGATTTCCTTCGATATTGCCAGGGAAGAGCCTGCTAGAAAACAAGGCGGTTCCAAGTCCTTTGGGTAAACCTTTTAATCTGTTGGTAAAAAATGTGCAGCATATTATTTATCACAGGTGTTAATAACTGACGAAGTACTGCAACTCACGAGCTGTAAGTTATATGCAGCCACGTTTCTCTGGAGTAATTTATTCCGTATTATCTAACGATCGACAACGAGGACTCGACTGAAGTGTTGAATATATTATGGCGAATTCGTTTCATTCTTCTACAATAACTCCACCTTTGGATCGAGCGAATTCCCTGAACCCGAACCTGGGTCTTTACTAGAGGACTGAACGACTTCTTAAAATTAATTAGTGTATCCCTTACAGAACCATTTATCCGACGCTCATTTCAGATAATTGGCTTCAACACGTCACTTATCTTTAACCCTCATACAATAGTACAGGCGGAATATAACATAAATTTCACTCTACACGCATTTTTATTTGTCATTACCGTGTTTTGTTAAAGAGCAGAGGCCTACTGGATACTTGTTGTTTCAGGGCCAAAAAAGCACTTCAAAAATACCTCGATTACAACGCCATACGACACCACTATGATGGCGTTCTCCGCAATAAGTAGAGTTTCTGTACGAGTGAGTTCCAAATTTGAATAACACGATCTTAAGACCAAAAAATCCTTTTCATCTCTTCATCTAATGTTCACCAAATATAAATACATTATATATATATATACATAGTTAAACCTACACATACTCGTGTTGATATACCGTAAGCTCTATTCTTTAATTCTTACTTTGTATTTTATTTTGTCATGCGTTTCTTCTGTCTTTACCTCAGCCTGATACACATAATCTGTTTTTTTCACACCTTCTGCTAATCACGTCTATTTTTGTAAATACCCACTCCACTTAAGCCGAAAACAACCTGTCATACAATTCCTTTGAACAGGCTGCACGAATAGTGACAAAATATTAATCAATAAACTATTTTTAATCAATTTTTCTTCATTTGTCTCATTTGTTAACCATTATGGCTTCATCTAAATAATTTGGTCTTCCAGACCAACGTATGCTTTCCGCGTGAAGTTACTTTTATAAAACCACCACATATTATTTTCTGCACGCTAACTCTTTTTTGGCTTTACAAACATTGACTTCATTCTCTTTTTAACGTTACACACATTTTTTTCCAGAGCTTGGCCTCACCTATTTTACATCTTCATTATCATTCCGTTTATATTTCAGTCTCCTGCCACTCAAGAGTTGTTAAACTGACGGCTATGAACCACGAAAAGACAGGGATTTGGGCACCTCGTAGGAGTTTTGATTGGCTGAACGTTTACAGCTTACGGCTTATCATAGGTTGCGCTAGTTACCTAGAACCCACTCTTTCCTGAGTTTCTGGGACGGTCAATGTAGGGAACCTCGGAGCAATAGGTTAGTGTTAAGAGACAATTGCCTCCCCTTTCTTGAAAACTTTGCATTGACCTAATTTTAGACCAATTTTTTTCTTGTTATCCCCCCTTACTGGAATCTGATTTCTATAGGTGAAGTTTTGTGAGACAGAGTTAAACCTGGTGACAGGTGGAAAAAGAGAAATTTGGAAATTTATGAGACTAAATATTACTAGTGGTCTGCTTGTTATGTAAATGTGAATAAAACCTAAAAGTGCAAATTTACTAGTCACACTGAAAGTTGTGGTACCATTGTTCTTATTCTGAAATTATCCCAAAAATATGCAAAGACAGTAGAAATTTTAAACATTTCCCAACATACAAGTAACTCCCTAATGACAACAGATGGGATGTTGTTGTGCACTGGTTCAAAACATATAGTGCTTTAACTACCACAAGTACAAATTTTTCCCCCTGCTATTTTACTTGTCAATGGAAGAGTCCTGAAATGCATTGGTTAAAGGGTTAATAGCAAAAATTCACATGACTCTGGAGGTCTCTGTTCAGGTATAAATCAAATGGCTCATTTCCTTTGAAGTTCTTAAAACTCTCCATACTAAGGAAGAATTACTTTTACTGATTTAAAATTTACGGTCGAAGCAGAATGGAAAGACATGTACCTCCATATTCATTGAAGTGGTTGCCAATGTCAAATGTGCTGTAGTTGAAGGCACCATACTCATAATCAATGAAGGAAACATTGTCTAAAAGTGCAATAAGTAATCAAAATTTAAACAAGGTTATTATCAAATATTAACAATGTTATAAGGATTTCAGTCTAAAGGGATCTTTGTTCACATCATTAGTTAACATTCAAAATAATATTAAAGAATATTACGAGTACCTTCACTCTTGTTGAAGATAATATTCTTGCAAAGCAAATCATTATGACAGTATACCAAGGGAATGTCAGCTTTTGCAAGAATAGCCTTGACTTCTTTCAGTTCTTCTGCTATGTTGATTTTACTAAGAATTTCCTTTTCATACCTGCAGTGCAAATGTACTATCTGCATGATTGAGCTTCTAAGGAACCTCATGGTGAAATGCTACTAAAGTCAATTATTTCTAAGTGCATGTAACACAATACAGGTTGATTATCCAATTATATAAATTCATTACATGTCTCAGTCCTCTCTACCCCAAAGCAGTAAAATATATGTGGTGTTAAGATCTTTATTTACTGCCAATTACAATTGTTTTAAAATTGACATTTTGGACACTCCTATTACATAAACATCAATATGTAAATGAATACTTAAGATGGTTCCCTACACTTTTTATTTTTCTGCATTGCTGTCTAATTCAAATAGTTACAAGTCTAGTAAGGTGTAGAGTACATTTAACCCTGTAAAAAGAACATTCCTATGAAGAGCAAAACAATCTAGCATTAGCCAGAGTAAAGTAACTGTAGTCCTGCAGAGCAAGTTTGATAGTGTATAGCTGAGATATTTGTTAAATTGTGATTTCTAGACTCCCTTGGTCTGCCTGACATGTGGAGATCTCAATTATGCATAATTGTGAGTAAATTACACAGTTATTTAAGCTTTTGATTACCTCTTTTGGGTTCATAATTTTGACCATGCGATTTAAAACTAAAAATCATCAGAAGGGGATGTACTGTACGGTAAATACCTGCTAAGATGCTGCAATGTATTCTAGCAGTCATGCAGCCTAACATGGTCTATCTACACTATATACAGTATTTCCACTTCACTGGATGACCAATTTAACTTTGGCAAATCTGGGTCCAGTGGTATAAAACTCTTAATCACATTTTAATCATGTGACGGGTGATGAAAATGTAGTTAAATTCTCAAACATTGACCCCTTATTGGCTAAAATGAAGCACTAATCATGATTAAAAATATCAAAATTCTACAAGATATTTTTAATCCTGATTAGTGCTCCATTTTAGCCAATAACGATCAGTGTTTGAGAATTCAATTAATACACCAGCCCCAGGTTGTTTTTAAATAAAATCTATAGGTTAAATGACTTCCTCCACAATAATCGTGGGAGCCTCTGAATTTGACAGCACCCTCTAAATGCACATGAAGGGGTGAAAGTAGCCTGAAAAACACAAAAACAAGAGGTGAAAGTACGCCCTTGGATCTTGTGAACCGTGATATCCTACCAATCAACCCCCCTGCTACTTTAGGCAAGTGAGCCTTTGTCATTGCTACAATTAGAGCGGCGGTATCAACGGTGCACATTTCAGTACTCACCTTTCTTGTTTCACGGGATCGTG
>JBAHVQ010000117.1:129076-147549 GCA_036872915.1 Nanipora kamurai
TTAGCTTCTCCTTCGTACACCATTCCAAATGAGCCATTTCCAAGCTCCTTGATAATTTTAATTTTATCTCGAGGAACTTCCCATTCATCAGGGATATACACTGAAATGTCAACAAGACCGATGTAAATGATCATAAGACGTCGACTTAAAGAACACGCTCTCGAGTTAAGAACTCAGAATTTCAAATTATTCTTTAAAGACTATAATCGTTTGTAAATCTAAAGGCCGTTTTCTACTAGGCATTGTTTTCCCGCGCGGAGCAACTTCATTCGCTGGAGTTTGCCTAGAGCATGCGCACTGGAAGTACTAGCAGCAAGAAAGGTCGCTTTCCGATGGCGGGAAAAAGTAGGATCGAGTTCCAGGGTTTAAAATAATTTTTTTAAAATGAAGGTTTTTTATAGGCTTTTTAAGACATGTGCCATTTTTATACCGGCTATTTTCATCGTTTTTTTCTGTGATGGGGGAATGAACGAAAACATGTTAAGAGTGGACGTTTTCCCCAGTTCAGTGTTGAAATAACTGACTCACTGACCTTCCGTTTAGCATTAGGATTGAATGTCCTTTGCAGTCACTTAGGCATTTTATGCTACTAACTGCATCACGCATAATATTTATGCATAACAGGTAAAGTATAAACGGAAATTTAAAATTTTTACACATCATTCTCTGTAAAAAATTGGTCTTCCGACTTAAAAGTCGTCGGCTAGCACCGCTGCGTTCTACTTTTTTCTCTCGAGAAAGAGGACAAACAATAATTGACCAATCATATTGCTTTGTCTGCATCAAAATGGAAGGCAGCTCGTGTGAAGGTCAGCCACAATCAATTAATACTCAAACGCTGAGCAAGCTGACTCGCGTCAACGGCCAGTAAGAAGTGATGCATGAAAAACGCGCTATCCGTAACAGTAACAGAAAAAAACAATCGTGGTCATAAAGCGTTAAATCGCGTAAGAGAAGTTAAAACTCTTCTCTCCACTGACTTTCAGTATTAGCTAATCCAGAATCATTTTCTGCTTTTTAACTATTGCCTTCTCTTGCGTAGAAAGAACAACAACAAAATAGTATGGTCAATAACCACCTGTTGTTGACAACATTCATTTTGATAAGCCGAGAATATTTCATTTTGGCGCCAGAAGATAAGCCCGCCGTGAAAATTAAAAATAAGTGTCCCGTCGAATATCGTTACCGCAAAAACAATCGCTTTACGCGAATAAAAAATCGCCTAGTGGAAAACGACCTTAAGGTGAATTTTACGCACAAAACATTACACGTATTTACGGCAAACCGGAGTCTGACGTAAACTGCTTGCCGTAGTCGCCAATCTTATAACCCGTACAACAAGTGTCTTTGGACAAATAAAATCGACTTTTGGCATTTTTAAAACAATTCTACGAGAATTTTTCAACGAACTGATGTACGTTGAGTCTAAAGAAATGTCAGTTCATACCTTCGGAACAATTCAAATATTCTGGATTCGCCGAAGCATACAGAACTCCTGTTTCTTTTGCTTTTTGATATCTGCAATAGAAACAACAATCAGGAGGTAACCGCTGAAGGTAAAGGTATTCTTTATTCTTACTGGATATATCTTTATTTATACTGGATAACCGTATTTGCTACCTAAGTTATTCTCCAGACAGGTTCAGTGCGGGGCCATCTCTCATGGGTCAAGTGTTACTTAAAGACGAAACCGAAGTACCCGGAGAAAACCTGCGATGCATGGTAGAGTCAAACTGGACATAACATTGTTCACTTGTGACCAAGGTAATTTTACTCAGAACTCTGCAAAAAGGCAGGAATTAAGCCCTGGTCACAGAGCTGAGAGACACACGTTCCACCAGCACTTACGTATGTTAACTCTAGCGTTAGCTGAAACTTGACGGGGTTTATTTGTTGATTGACGTTAGCTTTACGTTGCAGCAGTCGCAGAATTGCTTAAAACCAGTTATTTGTACGTTTAGGTCCGAGAATCTTCGTATATTCATTTACCTTTTATGCATATAGACGTAGATGACAACAGCAAATGCTATGATCAATACCACAATGGCTGCCAGACTGATACCGACAACCGCTGCCAGTTTCACATCCTCTGATCCTGGCTTTCCGTCTACAAAATTAAAGTATTACATCTGAATCAGTTCGAAAAAAACAACTGTTCAAGGCGGGTTCATTACAGTTTCTACTTCTACATGCGGTTGGTTAATACGTCCTTCACGGAAGGACATCAATAACTTTCAAATAATTACGAGGTCACGACACATTAATAACTAAAGGTATATTTCAACTGTGGACTTATCCCCATGGCAGTTATAGCGTTCAATCTTAGGTATATTTTTAAGATTATCGCAATAAAGATGCGTAATCTTCAGACATTTCAAAAAATTGCTTTATCGAGATATGAGGGGAGGCACTCGAAATTTTTTTTTTTTTTTTTCTTAGGTTGTATGAATTTTTCCTGAGAATTGTTCCAATCGAAAACCATGGCGACTTGTACATTTAACTACAATCCTTTGCACGCTGTAAATGTTGTATTTTACTAAAACTTAGGAAAATAGGGTTTCAAAGACTTAAATTTGGTGAGAAGAAAGCTCTCACTCATCTAATTCGTAAAAACACGCCCAGCATTCAGACAAATTATTCATATACAGTATATCGCTGTTATAATCTGATAAAAAATACACACAAGTATAAGTTAAAATGTTTTTCATAAGATCAAAAGTTTTGGATTATACAGTCATCACCAGGATAAAATAATCCTGATGATGATTGTTTGGTTGAAAACGTTTGATTTTATTGAAAATTTTTTTACCTTTTTCCTGCGTTTACCTGCCTTGAAAAGTTTTGAACGTGGCTTACAAAGCTACGTTGAAAAATGTCTCAACCCAGAGTAGTGTCAAACCAAGTCTGATTCATAACCTTAAGTGCAGCTGATTTAAGTTTACAAAACATCGTAGTTCCGCCACCAATTAAATAAGATGTCACACTTATTGGTTTCTTTTCTACATATATTTTCGGCACAACGCATGCGCGTGAGTACATATTTACAAACCAATCTCCTATTAGTAGAAGTTGCCCACCTTTAATCAATACCTATTTGACTTACTCTATCTTTTCCGTGTTCACCCAATTAATCACTTGTACCACTTTATCAGTTCTCTCTCAACCTAGTAATGTATCCCTTACTTTTTCTCCTTGCCTGCACTGCTGCTTTTTTCCGCCATCGTCCTCTCTCACTGTTTCGGCTAGCCCATCTACTTGCTTTCCTACCTACCCAACGCCTGTATACCAGCCTACTTGCCCACAACTTTACCTGAAGAAGACAACTCAGCAATCGCGAAAGAAACAACGTTGCTCCAAGAACCATTTCCAACTGGCGTAATCGCTCGGACTCGGGCCTCGTACCGTCCGGATGACGCCTGGCGGACACTGTACTTAGTGGACGATGATAAAACACAAATAATATCGGCCTTGAAGACAAAGGAAGCAATGAGTATTCACGAGAAATCGAAACTGAGCTCTATATTTGACTCTATATTTGACTCTATATTTGACTCTATATCATCCGGCCCTTAGGTGAAGACAAACATGGTGGACACGGAGGGGTTTTATGCACATCAGTTTCACTCCCCTACCCGGTTTTGCAGGCCAGTTTTAGTCTCTTACGCAAATTTTCATTATTTTCTCATTATCTCTAGTTAAAACAAAGGCAAGAAATCACTTAAATAGACAGAAATGAATATTTCAATATGAAATATTTTTCAAAAAAATATCAGAGCAAGTTACAGAATATAAGTTTCATGAAAACGAATGGTAAAACTAACGACAAATCTCGTAAAGGAGTCTCGAAAAATTGCTTAAGGAAACTGTACGGCAAATGATCTCTTTTTACCGGTTGTTTACGATTTTTAGACAGCTTAGCACACTTGCAGGCCACACAGGATCTCTGAATCTTTTTAAATACTTGGTAAAAATGAAAAATTTGAAAAATTCTCACGAAAAATTCTGCTGGTGTTATTTCTTTTGAATTAATTTTCCATACTTATAAATGTTTCGAAGCAGAACCCAACAGTAAAAAGTCGTGTAAAGGACTGAAAGTCACGTACAAGACCGCGAAGGGGCCTGAAACTGACGTTCAAAATAACCCTCCACGTCGGCTTTACTTGAGTTTTGGCCTGGCCGATAAACTGGAGTTTACCCTCCTGTCATATATAGAGCTCACTAGAAATGGAGAACGAGTAGTCGGCAGATATTTTTCAAAAGGGTGACCATTGTAAGAATTTTAACTATGCAAATTCTCCATTCCGAAGTAGCGCCATAGACCTGGTAATAACCAGATTGGCGTCACATTCTGGTACTGTTTTCAGGGGCACAAGCAAAAGACCCAGCCCCAATGATGCAATGACCACTTCATCGAGTGATGAACAATATTTTCTCCCAAATACTAGTTCCTCCAAATATTACTTTCTCATTGCTGAACTATAACCAACTAAATATTTGCAAAATATTTGCAGTCATTTACAGACTTTGAATAAAGTGTCAAATTCGTAGCAATTTCGGTAAAACGAAAGGTCTTTAGGGCCTCACATAGGAGTTACGGATGTATAACATTTTAAGCTACTGCTGCAGAATAAATTTCCATGGTACTACACAATAGTGGGCCATATTTTTGCGAAATTTGACAGCCCTACTTCAACCTCTTGCAAATATTTCGAAAAAGAAGCGCAACGATTGGTAATTTGACGGTTACTTCAGCTTTAAGTGCTCTCGTAGACTTTGATTTGGATTCAGAATGATTCGAGAAAGGCCTGATTTCCTAGATTGACTAAATTTTTTCTTTCACCTGACGAAACTTGGCAATCAAAGAGTTTTCCAGGCTCATAGAGGGCTCTGGACACGGAGCACAAGAAGCCACCGCAAAGAAACGTCCGTTAATGTGAGGCAATTTTTTCAAGCCTCGCTACAAAATATTTAGGAAGTTACTCCAATCATATAGTATTTTCAACAATGTAAAACTATGCTTAACTCTTTTCGGTCTGCATGGGTCATCATTTATTTTACTTGGGACAACGCCAGACATTTTTGCTTGGCAAAGGGAGCCCCCCTGGAGAAGAAAGAGTTCAAACGTTCAAGAAATGTAATATGGTATATGTCTTTGTACCGTTTCATTTTCATGTTTAATCCATACGTCGTACCGCAAGACTGCCTCATTCGGTTGGCTAGGTGCTCTCCAAGTTAAGATATACTAAAATACACAAAACATTACATGAGACAGTATACAGTTCAAGTCCGTAACCAGGTAAGGACTCACTCATAGTGAAAAGTGCTACTCTGGTCGAGAAATGCAGGACTCCAATCAAATTGTCTGTGAGACTAAGTGGGGTCTTCTCTAAAAGTGGGTACGTCCATGAAGCAGAAATACAAAATTTCTGTAATTTATCTCCTTTAAACTGAAACGGGATAAACCTATGTGGGGTCACCTACCAAAGTGTATATCTCCCTAAAAAAGTTGAAACAGTACTACACTATGTGGGGCCACCACCCAGTGTGGTGGTATTTCCTCGAACCAAAAAGGTAAAGAAAAAAGTTGTTGACCCCGTTTTCAACTGTTTTCCTTACCTTTTCGTTTCGGAGGTGTACTCACTTTGAGTGGTGACCCAACATTGCGTAATACTATCTTAACTTTTTGGGGGAGATATCCATTTTGCGTGGTGACCTCACATATATTTATCTCATTCTAGTTTAAGGGAGATATCCACTTTATGTGGTAACCCCATACAAAATTTTTGTATTTCTGCTTCGGGGACGTACCCAGTTTTAGAGGTAATCCCACTTAATCTCACAGATAACTTGTTTGGACTCCTACATTTCTCGACCAGAGTAGCGCTTTTCACTATATTTAATTATACAAGACGATCAATTAAATCGAGGAAGGAGAGAACTAAGGAGGAAGGAAAAGAGGGAGGGAAGGTGGGATGGAAGGATGGTAAAGAAGCGGAGGGACAGATGAAAGGAAGAAGGAAAGATAGAAGGAAGCAAAAAAGGAAGAGAGGAAAACGAGAGGAAGGAAGGAAGGAATTATAACTACATACGTTACCTCTTTAGTTTCATTATTCACCCTATACTCGAGAGATTCCCCAACATCATCTGCAGTGACTGTAATGAATAAAAGTGGGAGAAATTAAAATGAGTAATGTTTACATCTAAACGATGCAGATGTAAATGATTGTGTAAACACGTACAGTATGAAACCGTACTAAAATTTAGGTGCGTGCAGTAACAGTGTCTTGTGGGGCAGGATGCTGTTTAGCAGGGTAAGAGCGGGTAAGGAAATCAATGGCAGGCCTGACTACAGTGAGAATTTCGTTACTTACCATTTTTATCGGTTCGCCCAACTGCATCAGAACATTGTCGCAAGAATCTTTCATTTGTTCCACAACCCGCACTATTGCAAGCGCACACCTGTAAATCGTCGATAAACTTAAAGCCTCAAAGTTTTGCAACGGATGAAATGCTAGAGTTGAAAATTATTAGGAAAACAGGGGACATATTACCCAAAACTGCAATATTTGTAATTGTAAATCTCCTAAAATGATTGGTTAAAGGAGGGCCGAGCCTACTATGTTTCAGGCAACAAAGGAGCAGTTCATAAACGATAGATGAACCGCGCAGGAAACGTTACTTATACATAGTATAGTTACTTGTGTATAATATGAAAAATTGCCATTAAGTACTACATTAAACGTGAGTAGTTAATTTTGTTCTGAATAACAAATGTTGAACATTTCAGTGATTTATGCAACCTGGCTGGGAGTGTAAAATCTGTAATAATAAATAAAAACGCATCATTTCATCACCAACTTGGAGAATGCTAGCCTCCTACTTTCGGTACGGATATGTTTTATTATTTAGGAAACCTTACCGTTAAAGCTGGCCTCAATTTACAAAATTCGTGTCCGTTAGGCATCGTATATACCCCGATACAGAACGGCCGCTCAGATAATAAATGGTACTTCAACAACTCAATAATTCATGAAGAAAATACAAAGCAAAATCATAACCGTGTCGTATCTTTATAGGTGATGAAGACAGGCTTCTTTTTCTCGTCGAATTTTCTCGGCCATGTAAACATTAATTTTCAAACTTTTCTCGCAAATTAGCGTGTTTGAAGTCATTCAAAAAACTAGTAATACATGTTTTAAATAGTATTTAAAACCCACCTGTATGGTGTACTCCGTAAAATATTTCAATCCTGATAAGACGACGCTTTGATTTGTCGTGTTCATTCGAAACACTGGAGAAGGTGGACCAGTTGGAGGACGAGATGTCGTCGAAACTTTGGTGGGATTCCTTGTTGATGTAGCGTTAGTTTCAGGCCGGGTTGACCTTGTGCATGATGAATTCTAAGGAAATTAAAAATATATGATCCTGTAAATGAATTTAAATTGCTGGTAGTACCTCTTTTGACAAGGTATTTGATATTAAATTTTACCTTCCAAAGACGTTAAATCGTGTGCAGCGGAAACATCCATTAGACGTTCAACTGGATATGAAAAGGTTGTTTAATGAGCCTTATTCAAGATCCTAACCTCTCCCCGTGCAATGTGGGTAGTTCCACTCTTCACAGGGGGAAAAATTTGTGATACTCGGCCAAAATTAGAATTTCAAATTGACCGCCAAACTGGCATTTTGCCCCCCCAGAAATCTGGAACTGCTCGTGATGCATAGCGACCTCAGCAATGTGAATAAGGTCTATCAGAGTAAGAAAGTCTCCTGACAGGCAGTTCAGTGCATCGTTTAGTAGGTACAAGGATTGGCTGGCAGGAGGGCAGGTCGATTGGTTGGTAGGTAGGTCAGTCCCAAGGTAAAGGTGTCGTTATTTATGCTGGATAACCCTATCAGCTACATGAGCCGTTTTCTCTAGAAGTCCAGTAACGGCCATCCCTCATGGGTTCAGTGTCACTATCGAAGGAAACCGGAGCACCCGGAGAAAACCTGCGATCTCGAACTGGACAATACTCATCTTAAACCAGGAATTGAACCTTAGTCACTGGTAGAAAGGCAGGTAGGTAAGTACATAGGTAGGTGGTAAGGTAGGTTGGTAGTTAGGTACGTAGATAGTAATGTAGGTAGGTAGGTAGGTAGGTAGGTAGGTAGGCAGGTAGGTAGGTAAGTAGATAGGCAGGCTGGTAAGTAAGTACGTATGTAGTCACGTAGGCAGATTCCCAGAATTTCACACAGCGTAAGTCAGTTAATTGAGAAATTGCTAAGAGTGCAAGCGTTCAAAAGGGTCGACCAATGCACAACTGGCTTGCGTAAGTGGGATGGCAAAAGGAAAACAGCACTCTAAATGTGTTTCGAAACTCTTGAAATTAGCAAACGCGGCGTACCTTGCCATTTGTGCCACACTCTGGTGTAACCGTAGCATTGGTTTCGTTGATTGATGATGTTGATGCTACGGTAGGGACGGTGATCCGACTACTTGTTTTAGGGAGATCATTGTCGCTGTTATCATTCTTCGTAAATACAGCGGTGAGTATCGTATCTTGAAATTCTTTAGCAAACAATGCCTCTTTTTTATCAGGAGTAAGGTCTCTCCGATTAGTTTTCTCGCAATCACAAGACACCTCACGACAAGTGCTCGTATTTCTTCCACCTAAGATAAAAATGGGAATAGGCTAAATGTTAAACAAATTTTCATTCTTAGACACGGATAAACAGAACCGCGCCGGTGCCCAAGACAGCTGTACTATCGAGCAGGAACGGGTAGAGAGAGAAGAAGAATGGTAAAGCGCACAGTTTCTATTTTTAGAACCAGAAGTCGGAGAAACAAATCGAAATTGACTCTGAAGGGATTCTCAGAAAGAGATTTTCTGCTGTTGGGAATGCAAGAATAAATTACGAAGTCCGACAAATAACAATACTGACGTCATCTGTGCGCTATGCCATTGTAACTTAATTGAGTCGAATTAATCAGAATAAAACATGGAAATAAAACACAAGGCATTTATGTGCAGCGGTGCAAAACGTCGGCCCGGGAAATTCTTTCTAAAAAAATCATGACTTCAGTAGCACCTTTTACACTACTTTGTCTGACCCCACGAATACCCGTAACCAGTGTACGAGAGAAACTTTGGCTGTTTTGACCAACTTCCAGTAGAAATTTTGGATTGAAACCAAGTTTTTTTATACAGGGTTCACACACAGAAACTGGGCAATAAAAATTCATGACTTTTCCACGAATTTTCGATGACCACATTTCATTTTCCATGACTCAAACAGTTGACAGCCCGAGACAACCCAGATTTAATAAGCAGATTATTACTCTATGGCAAATATTTGGGATTTGCATACTCCCGGAACCTTAGTTGGACAATTAAATTGAGATTTCATGACTTTTCCATGACCTAGGTCATATTCACTGTATTTCATGACTTTTCCAGGGCTGGAAAATGCATTGTCAAATTCCATGACTTTTCATGACTTTTCATGGCCGTGTGAACCATGTGAAATCTGAATGAAAAAGTTAGAAAGCGGCTTTCGTGCGCATAATATGTCACGGTTCGTTGCGCACCGTGACATGAAGTTAAGGAAAAAGTTTTTGACTCATTTTTTCAATTTTCTCGGACAATAAGGAGTTAAACAACCAATGCAGAAAGTGCGGAGTTCTTTCTGGAACATCTTTAGTCTCCACTAAATGTAAAAAAGGCCTACCGTATTTATTCCAATACACGCCCACTATCTAATAAACGCCCCCTCAACTCATAAAATGTCTAATCAAACCCCCCTCTCCAATTAACACGTCCCTCTAATGAACACCCGCCTTCCAAGAAACACGTCCCTCGAACAGACGCACCCGAGTGAACCAAACGGGCATGACAGTAAACGCAAAAAATTGAGAATATTTTCCGATTTTTAAGGTTGAAATATCAAATTTTGAAATAAACGTCCCTCTCTAACAGACGCCTCTCTCTGATAAACGCCCACGGGTCGGTCGTATAAAAAAGTGATTAACTTTAATCATGATTAGTGCTTAGTTTTAACCAATCAGGATCAGTGTATGAGAATTTAACTACGTTTTAATCACCCGACGGCAGACTTAATCGTGATTAAGGGTTTTGTACAACTGGGCCCTGAGTGTTTACTGGGAAAAATACGGCATGAAATACATAAAAAATTAAAGTTACACCATTTCAAAAAGTTGTTCACCAGGCACTCAACTACTTCTTGATTTTTAGTGTGGTTCTTGGGATGTACATAATTTAATTTGTTTTTCAGCGTGTATGTGTAGAGATGGATGTATATCTGTGGTGAATTAGGATCATCCGATAGAGAAGGCTGAAAGGGCAGACTGGAATTAGTAGGCGAGCGGTAGGAAGTGGTTGCTATAAATCTGACCACGTAACTTAATCTTCTGACATAATTTTCCTCCTTAAAGTCAAATTCATGTAAAAATGAACATGTTTGAGAATCAAAAAACCAAGTAACATCTTTAAAATTATATAATAATTTAAGATTATAATAATATAAAGTTGACTTTTGGAAGATATTATATATATACATACATACTATGTACCAGAGATGTATACACCTATTTTAACTACAGTTCTCCCTTAGAAACCTAGAATATGAGTCCGAGAAGTATCATGGGAGAGAAAGTCGAGATGTTCGGTTAATGGTGCTTGGGTTAAAAATGTCTCGTTGATAAGAAAAGGAATAGAAGGTTCAGACTTAATTATCAAATTAGACTATGCTCTCGCACAACTTATTTTTAAAAGAACATCGTTAACGGGGAATAGCACAAGCTCATCCTTTTCGGACTCATATTTAAATTTTCTAACGGACAAGCTTAACTGAATTAGCTTTATATACTTCCATAAGAAGCTAGATAAAACCAACCATTAAATCTATACCACCCCAATCCTCAGACTGTGAGAACTCACCATTATCTGAGTTCTGCTTCTCGTCAATGGCACCGAATCTCGGTAAATCCTGATTTTTACACCAGTCAATATTATTTTTCCACCAATAGGACAAATTCCTTTCTTGGTAAGTTACTATGTATTGTGTGATCTCACCGTTGGGGAAAAACGGTTTCTTCCAGGTCACTTGAAGGGACTCGGATGATAGAAAGTTGACTTGAAGAGCAAGCGGAGGAGAGGGCTCTACGAAAAACGAAAAATAAGGGCCAAAGATTACAACCAGCTGAAGATTGACATCAATGCGACCATAAAGTGTCCTGAGAAAGTATCCTGGGTTAGCCGTGAAATGACAAAAAAGTACAATACTGTGTATGCTTTTATGATCGACGTGTGTGAAAGCCAAATGGATTAGGGAGCCGCACGAAATTTTGAAAAAGCAACATTGACGTTCCGAGGAGTTCCCTTTGTCGGAGTGAAACGCAAAAAAACTGGTGGTGCCTTTATAGGAGGAGAAAACAAAAAAAAAAAAACAAGAAACTTTTTTGGTTGGCCTTGCATATGTTCTCGTCGATTGCAATGTATAACTAAATTATGAGGTATGACTATGATAAACATGGGTAGAAAAAGAATTATTTCCGCATGCCATAACTTTCTTACATAAGTACCAAGTTTTCCACGCGATAAATTGCAAGAATAAAAGTCGTATGCTTCGATCCTGGCTAGATCCTGTAACCAATTTCCAGGTTATTAAATTTTAAACCGCAGTACTTATTAAAATATACAAGTTACCTCCTAAAAGAAACTACGTTACTGTAAGTTTATGGAACACGACGTTCTATTTTATCACCAAACTATTGACCTGTTGACTTTGGACTTCATCAGTGCAATATTGCTCAATAGGTGCATACAAGACATGAACAGTTCAACCTCGTGAATAAAATAGATTGTAGTTTATTATTTTTCATGGTAGGAAATACAAAAGAATTCAGCATCCAACACCAACCAATAAGATTGTCTTTTTAATATTAAATGGCTAAGCTACTCAGCCTTGACATATGCACTAGTTTTGTGTTTAAATTGCAAAGCATACTCGATAACCAATCAATGCGTGTGTTATACTGCATGTTTTTTACGAATCATTGGCTGTCAAATTAATAAAAGCGACATTCAGATTTAAAGAGAAGGTTATGACGTGTTCTTACTAAAATCACAGCTACGCGGATATTAATTGGTAGACGTAAAGCTTTATGCTCTTTAAGGGTACATGACTAAAAGGTTTGTGTCAAAGTTGGGAGGCTGCAGAAACAAGTGTTGAAGAAACGTTCACGTCACACACCATCGGAAATTTGCTTGGGTGATTAAGTGTATTGAATTTGACACGGGTCCGAAGCGCGTACTAAAGCGCTAGGAGGGGTTAAAATTACCCAGCGAGGTCCATATCTTACTAATAAAAGCAATCTATTGCTTGTGAAAAGTTTTTGCAAATTTTTGGGGTGTGAAGTTAAATTTATTTGAGGAGCAAGCATTTGGACCTCTTTCTCTCCCTTCTCTACGACCATTATCAGACTGCATAACGGACAGAAAGTTAGGTCTTCGTGACTTTCGTCTTATGTGAAAGTTTAGAAATAGAGGAAGGTTTAGATCGTTTTTCTAGACATCAGCAGACTTAACACAACTCTTAATTCAAAAGACTGAAAATTTTAGTCACTGAAGTTACTGATTTTTTTTTTTTCAATCTAAACGATTTACTTTTTGGTGGGAAAGACAGTTTTCACTCTAAAATCGATTGAAACTTAATTTTTTTTAGATTGATCCTTTTAATTTTCCCTTTGGTAGAAGACCGATTGTCAGTCTTAAACATTTGGTCCCAACTACGAAACCGGAAAGACTGGGATTAGGGAAAAATCGACTGAAAATGCAGTCATTAGAATGTAGAGGGTAAATTTCTCATAGAATTGCCAAGCTACAATAAAATATTCTTACTTGTTTCGTTAGTTCTTAAATAAGCGATGGCACTCTTCACGCCCTTCTTGTTAATAACAAACGCATCAACCCGAAAGGCGTAGAGGGTGAAGGCTTTCAGACCTCGGACGACTGCGGAAATCTCTTCTCCAGCTTGACTACAACACAAACAAAAATCAAGGAAGACAGTCACATGGCATATAAGAGAAAGAAATTTGACCTTTCACCCTTAAACGCCCAGTGTCCTAGTAGTAAAGTAAAAACAAAGAGAGAACAAAGAACACAACGAGAAAAAATGCTTTAAAAGCAATTTCTAACAGGTAGGTTCAACCTCAACCCCTTTTGTCAGAATGTTTGAGGACTAAAATTGTCTGGGGTCAGCCAGAGAAAAATCGCAGAGTTATAAATGGGTGCTGCGTAGGCAGTCTTAAACGGGAAACCAACGCTTCGAGTGAAGGCCCTTTGCTTGAATGAAACGCAGTAGCACACAATCCTATACCCGTTTCTAAATTCGAAGAAGATCGATCCTGTCGGGAAAGACTTAACCCTTTCCTGTTTGAGGACTTTCCCGTTGACAAGTAAAATCGTCTGGCGTTAGCCCGAGTAAAATACTGAAGTCTGCTTAGGTCACTGAGGATCCACACGGCCAGGAAAGAGTTAACGAGACAGGTTTTAAACCCTTGTTTAGCCCTTCCCTGTCCGAGGACTTTCCCCTTGACGAGTAAAATCGTCTGGCGTTAGCCAGAATTAAATACTAAAGTCTCCATAGGTCACTAAGGACCTATACGGACAGGAAGAAGTTAAGTCTTGGCCAAAAGTATTAACTTGACGGTCTTTTTGCCCAGCAACGTCCATCAGTTTGAAATAACATTGAGCTGTTTACTGCAGCAAATTAAACCAGAAAAAGGAAAAGCTATATTGCGACAGGTCTTGGGAAAGTAATATCTCATAACCGTGAAAAGCGTACCTCGACCGTTTTAGGTTAACATCTTGGCGGTTCCACCTAACAGACAAAAATTCTTTGTGTTAAGAAATCATCAGGAGTGACACTGAAGTTGAGCATGTGGCGAAACGAAGGGAGCGAGATTGAAGGGAAAGGAAAGGAAGAGAAGGGTAGGAAAAGGAACAGTAGGGAATGGAAAGCAAGAGAAGGGAAAGGGAAGGAAGAGAAGGAAAATGAAAGGAAGAGAAGGGAAGAGAAGGGAAGGAAAGGAAGAGGAGGGAAAGGAAAGGAAGAGAAGGGAAGGGAAGGGAAGGGAAGAAAAGGAAGAGGAGGGAAAGGAAGAGAAGGGAAAGGAAAGGAAATAGAAGAGAAGGGAAGGAGAGGGTTAAGAGGGAAAAGGAGGGAAAAGAAGAACTGGGAGAGGAGAAAAACACGAAAAAGTTTAAATTTACTTTTAAACGTGACGACTAAAATTTGTCGCTCATTTTGACAACTCACAATTATGACGGAGTAAATATAAAAGAATGCAAATTCCGAAAAACAAGGTCGTCTTCCAACTTATGTTTTAAGTTAAGAAAAGATGAAAACAGTGCATAGGTGATATTTTCGATACAAAATCACTTGATCTGATGATGATTTTGTAATAAAATTGAAATATCACCAATTCACGGTTTTCATCTTATCTTATCTTAACTTAAATGTTAAGTTGAAAGATGACCTTGTTTTTCGGAATTTGTTTTCTTTTATATTTTCTGAAGTTATCGGCTGGTCATGGTTTTTATGACGGAGAAATTACGTCACATTTTATCTCCATGGCAACTTATACCGTCTGTAAAGTCCTAAGATTATTCAGAAAATCATTCGTTAAATACTTCAAAATATAAGCCTGCCGACGTCAACTAACCCCTAAAAAACTGGTCTGAATATGGTGAACAATGTACGAATAAATTAAGCTCAATGCAATAAAAGAATACGGAAATGAAGAGACGGTACCAAGTTTGATTAAATATTGCTTTAAGTAATTATGAAGTACAAAGATCCTACTTACACTTGATCCGAGTTACACGCGTCAACATCATCATATTCGTTTATATCTCGACTGGTACTAAATAAGAAGAACCAAAACGAAATAATCATTACGTACAGTATATTACACTCTGCAACTCACTGATAATTCATGAGGAAAACAATAATAAATCATAACCGTTACGGACCTATATAGCTGACGTAGATTTCCCTCGCTTTTCTCGTCAAATTATTGCGGTTCAGAAAATATTAATTGCCGAACTTTCTTCGTAAATTAGCGTTTAAAGGGGTTCGTTTCAGAAGTCATTTGAATAATCTCATAGATCGTGCATTATTGGATCTAAAACACTCGCCTGTCGCCTCGTGTTATACGTGAATACGGTCTTATTTTAGTTAAATCCATTCATAGTATACGAGCAATAGCTCTTTATGCCAAATATAAATATCTGAATAGAATATTGTTCTTCACAGCCAGCCAGGGTTCTTGATTTCTTCCAAGCTTCTTATTTCTTCTAGGTCCAGGGTTAGTTTCACCTCAGTAGCTTCTCAAAATATACATTTGCCTGTGGCGTAAAAGTACAAAGAATTTACTCACGTCTCCCTGTACCAAATGGAATAAAACAAAACGTCACGATAGTCGCCGACTTTATTTGGCCAAGAAACTTTAACACATAAATCCTGGCAGTTTGGGAGTGATATTTCTACCACTGTGATATTTATCTGGTGCACATCACCTAAAACGAACAAGCAATCGGATCGAAATTCGACGATGAGAAAAAGATGGAAAGAAAAAAGCCAGAAAAGATCAGCCAGAAAAATACAAATGAAAGACTAAAAAGAGGATGTCCGAGAAAGATCATACAAAAGAAAGGAAGCACAACAACAATAAACAAAATAACAACAATTACATTTATACCAACGACCACAATAACAATATAAACAACACTACAAATAAGAAAAAGAATCAGAAGAAGAAGAGAAAGAACGTGAAAAAAAGGGGAAGAAAAAAGGAAGAAGGAGAAAATAGCAGAAGTAAAAGAAGAAAATAGGAAAAAGAAAAAGTAAAAGAAGAAGAAATAGAAAAAGAAGAAGAAAAGGAATAAAAAAGTAAAAGAAGAAGAAGAAAAGGAAAACGAAGAAGAAAAACAGGAGAATAATGAATACAACAACAACAAAAGCACAAACAACTAGAGCGCTCAGAGAGTGCGTACGTTCATAACCGATTTATATCCCAGATTAAGTCAAAATTTAACGATTGGTACTTGGTCCATGTCTCACCCTGCATACGAAGGGGAACAAGAACGAGAACAAGAATAATTACAATTACTGGAACTAGCGATAGAGCGAGTACAAGAACGAGAACTGGAAAAGGGAGAACAACGAAACCAAACCAAGATCAACACCCAGACCAAGATTTGGAACTGAAAAAGAACAAGCACATGAAACAGGAATGGGGCAAGGACCTCGATCGCGATAAGTACAAGAACAGCGACACGAACAAGAACAAGGCCGAGGACCATGAAAGGACAAGGATCAGAACAAAAATCATCACAAGGACGAGGGCTACGCTGGATTGGGACAAAGACTACGACCAGGACCAAGTGAATAACTAACCTGACTGAATTCCCAAAGGTGCGAGTTCAAATCCCGCTCGAGTCAACTTTTTCAGTTGACTTTACCAGTGTGGGATAATTGTGAATTTATCGTTTCAAGAATAAGAAATGGTACAAAAAGGGCTGAAACTCGTGCGTATTTAAACCCATGTCTGGATTATTATTCTACATGGAAGCACTCAACTTACAGGCTCGTGCATCGCCATTTGTCGTCTTTGATATGGTCGCCCTTGAGTCGCTGGAGCTTATATTCCAATTCAAAACATCAATCAGCGGATACACATTTTGGAGGCATAGTCGCGGGTTTAGCTGTATAAAAACGCCGAAGTTTGTAATAGTGAAGTTAGAATCGAAGTCCCAAAGACTCTCCAGATTCGGGTTATCAAAGATCGCGAGGGCATACCTACAGTATGGAAAGACATAATCAAGTTAAGAATTGCGTTCTTTTGAAGAATTATCGCTTTAGCCCGAGCTTTAACATACGACTAGTTTTCAATTAACTACCTCATCGTATTGGTTAACATCTTTTAGTTTGGTTTGACTAATACTGACTCAAAATGTGGAGACTTGCCGTGGACTCTGAACTCATTGAGTCTGCATTGCTTGGATCAGTTTAGTCAACGGAAAGCAAAGATACGGCTGATTTTCAGTTTTGTCTGGTACAGATGCGAGTCATAGCTCATATTTTATACTTATTTACTGAAGAATGAAATAAGATATGAAAGTCAGGAAAAAGCCAATTTTCGTGATTCCAAGTATTCTTCTAACTACAGTCATAGAAAACTAAGGTGAATTTTCGTGGCATAGGAAGTTTAATACGTTACTACTATTCAACTCTAGAAACGCGGACGCATACTTACCTGCCGGAAAATGCTATCCTGGGAGAAATTTTTTTCAACTTCTTAAAAAAATTCAAGGAAATCAACGAACTCGATTGCCGCACAACAACGTATCCCTTCACTTCTTCAATACTTCCGAGGTCCCTAGTCAAAGCTTGAGCTATATTATCCCGTCCTGTTGGTAAGTAATAAACAGATAAACAAGAAAACTAATCAACAAACTAGTCAAGGGATGAATGAACGAACAAACGAACGAACAAATGCCTGAATGAACGAACGAAAGAACCAACGAACAAACGAAAGGACCCTGAATTAATGAACGAACGAATGAATGAACGAATCTAATCTCAAAGTAGACAGTACAGGGTTTAGCAGGTTTGCTGGTTAGCAACTTTTTGCTGCTGTCGCTTCTTTGTACACGAATGACATAATTCAACAAAATGTGTTTTTTCTTCTCTTGAATGTCTGCAAAGAAACTGCTGATCGTTTTCTGTATTGCAGACAGCCAAGATTTTCCTTGGAATGTTTAAGTGAAGACGAATGCTTAGTTGAATTTAGATTTCAGAAAAGAGATATTCAACGTCTAGTGGACGTTGTACGTGTACCAGAAAAAATTATTTGTCGAAATGGTACAATGGCAAATAGTGTAGAGGCTCTCTGTATAATGCTGCGAAGATTACCGTACCCGTGTCGTTTCAGCGATATGATTCCGAAGTTTGGAAGATCGAAGCCTGAATTGTTTTTAATAGTCAATGAAACCAAGAGTAGGTTGATGGACATGTTTGGGCATTGGCTAACATCGTTTGACCAGACGTTTTTACACGACTAAAAAACGTTCAGAAAATAAACAGTTTTCGTGCTGCAGTTTTCAGACAAATACTCTTTTCGAGCGTTGTCCTACGTCTTTACTCTCCAATATCGAAAGTGCCATAAGTTTTCGTTTTCTGCCGAAATGCACAACTTTTTTTGTCGTAATAAATTTCGTCGTGATGGTAACGAAGTTTGCTAGAAATCTTATCTTGAACAAGGACGGTCACCACGAAGACCAAAACCAATTTCCCACTATTATGCGCAGTTAGTATGCGCAATAGGCAATTAAGTCCTCGTTCTTGTCCTCGTTAGCAATCTAAACCTCTCCATTTTATATAAATATAAACATACTGACCATATG
>JBAHVQ010000117.1:147649-162064 GCA_036872915.1 Nanipora kamurai
ATTAAGTCCTCGTTCTTGTCCTCGTTAGCAATCTAAACCTCTCCATTTTATATAAATATAAACATACTGACCATATGTTTTTCACTGGACCGGTAAGTTTTGGCGGGAAAATTTACGAGTTAAATTGAACACGAATAAACGAGAACTTGGTGTTTCGGAAACAGTCCAGAAAATTTCAGTGGAAACTTTCCACTGTGACGTAGTATTGGTGACTTGATAGGCTACAGTGTTCACTAATTATTCAGAAGTTTATGAAGGGTACCGTCATGCCTCTTTTCGGACTTGACTTTTGCCTTCTACTTTCAGTGAATTTAATTTTCGCCACATTCACTGTAACTTTTTCCATAAGTATAGATTTTGATGAGATTCGTTGCTATGGAAGATCCGAATCATGACACAAGGATAGATTTCTCGCCTGTAGTCAAGGGCTTCCACACAGAAATTCCGTCTACTCATGCAAGTGTTGTCTTTATTGTGTAGAACTCTGAATGGAATATTTAAAAGTGCACTTACCAGGGCCTTTTCTCATTTCGATCTCCAAATTTCCACGTATCACCGTGCAGCCTTTCAGTTTGGCTGAGTCCGAGAGTAAACTGATCTTGAAAGATAACGTGAATTGTTTCAAAACGGAGAATGGGTCGCATTCTGCAGAAAAAAGGAATCATATGCAACTACTTGTTTATCTGAGAAAGTAGATACAAAATTCAAACCTAAATTTAAAAAGACGAATGGGAAAATAACAAAAGAAAAAATTGAGCAGAGAAACAATACTATTGGGTCTGTAAATGACATCATGAGGGAGGGAAGTCAAGAGTGGGGAAAGGATGGGAAGGAACGCCGGGGGAAAAGTGAGGAGAGAAGGGAAAGGGAAAGCAAACGAAAGGAGGGGAAGAAAAGGAACAAAAGGGAAGGGACAGCGACGGGAAGGGGCTGAGAGGGAAAGGAACGCGATGGAAATGGAAAGGCGAGGGAAGCAGAATGATTAAATGTACATGTGAACAACAATCTGAACGAAAATGTCCACCCGGTTTAGTTTTGGTTTGGTTTGGCTTGGTTTTGTCTTGGGATCGTTTTCTTTCACCAGTTATACAACGTTATAAAATAAAGCATATTCCGAAGAATAATGTCATCTTGAAACTTCAAGCTGTGAGTCAATACAGGACAAAACTATAATATGTTTATCCAAACACAAATAACAACTCAACCTTGTCAAACAGCTTAAAGACACAGCTACCGTGAATCTTATCAGTTAAATTGCTGAGAATGGAGCTTGAGTGAAAAGAGTTTACGAAATATCAAAGAGTGAATAAGTCGTTATTGCCGAACCCGAAGCTCGGAGGTTATAACCGTAATGTAGCTGGAGATAAAGCTGAAAATGGGACACCCTTTGCATGCAAGCAAGCACGCAAGAAGTATTGTTGAAGTAGCATATAATGTACAATACCTTTTGGACAATTGTTTTCCGGACATTTGTCGCATTTTTGTGTGGTTCCATTTTTTGAATAACCAGCGGGGCAATCTTCGACACATTTCCCATGATAATCGTAGAAACCTCTTTGACAACTCTCAGAGCATCTAAATTCATTCTCCTGTTGTGACCATGCAGTGGTTGAGAGATTTAAGGAACGATAAAAGTTAATGTGATAAATAACATTTAAAGGCCGACAAACAGGACTCGACCGGCTTATCCCGAATTCCGAGTACTTAAAACCCGGTCAAGTCCGAATTTGGAGACCTTTGAATACCTAAGCCAAAAAAATTAGCCGAGAGTCTGTCTTTATTACACTTAAAGATAAATCACAGTTACGACATTCCTTTGTGTCATTCTCACGAGTTACTAACGGGTTTTTGAAATAGAGCTTGATGAAGATTTAAAGGTAAAACGAATTGGCAAAAACAGCCAACCGGGCATTAGTGACCTCTAGCAACTATAATTTTCGCTGGTCAACGCCAGATGATTTCATTCGTTAAAAGGTATCGGCAATAAAACTCGAAAGTTAAGAAACGCAAGACTTTGAGCTTAAAATACAATGTGACTTATCACTTAGGTTTTAAGATTGAGATAAAAACCCTTTAGTTGCTCTTAAAGGTTAGTAAACCGGAGTGAGGCCCGCCATCTTGGATAAAGTCCTGATATTCATGAGGTTACAAGCTGAGTAAAGCAAAACTTTTAATAAGTCAAATTCCTGCGTATGCAAGTCGAAAACTCCAATGTGGAAAAAAGTATTAGCGGAAGCGAGAGTTTCGGCAATCATCGACTATCATGCGTCGTCTGACCAGGTAATAAGACTTACGAGTTCTCTCGAATAACGGACGTTACATTAGACCAAGCGACTAATGGTTTTCATGGGGTCCATGTTTAGTTTTATAAATATCACGTCACGAAGCTCATTGCTACCACCGAATTAACTTCAAGCACAGCTTCCTGGCTCCAATTTGGCTTTTAACGTTCAGGTTTTGGTCGCCAATATGAATATGCTAGGTTGGCTTAACACACTGCGATTAGTTAGGCCAATTTCTTGCTTACATGTATGTTAAACTGAGAAGCACTCATCTGAACGCTCCCTCCACTCATATTTGCCTGGTTTTCTTAGTTACCATCCATCAAAACCAGAAATTAGCCGATCAATCGCAGTGTGTAAACGTACTCTTAGGCGCACTGATGTCTGATTCAGGCGTAATTCCAGCCCTGCCTAATGTTAGATGTATTGCAATACAGCATCGTCCTGGAAACGCTAACTGTGACGGGATGTTCGATTCTTCTGCAGGAGTGGAGGATTTTAAAATTTCAAGTCTCAAAGATTGGTACGAATAACATTGTCTGGTATTAACTGGCAGACGTTTGAATCATGAATCCGTTCTCCACACTTAACCGCACAGATAACAAACAGAAAGTCAGCCAGGGAGGTCGGCTTCACATGGATCAATGACCCCATTACCCTTACCAAAGTCTAAACCCTAATCCTAACCTCAAGCCTAATTCTAATCCTTTAACTAATCTTAAAACTAATCCTACCCCTAATCCAAACCCGAACCCTTTCCCTAATCGTAACCCTAATACTAATTCCAACATTCTTGGCTACATGGGGCATTCATCCCTGAAGTAGTTCATCAGAAAAACTTGATGCCCCTGAGTCAGTGAGTTTTAGATGACCGATCACATAGTCCACCGGTCAAATATCCCCGTGACACCGGCAGATATGCAAAATCAGTGTTTGTGTACCATGGAAGTGGTACTCAGCAAACTAGCAATAAACTATTGAGACGACAATACCTCCTTCAAGTCCGGCGGACATTTTTTGACACATTCTCCATTTTGAAGACGAAGATGTTGACAAGCATTGCAGTGAAGGGGCGAACCACTCTTTGTACAACCACCGAGACACTCCTGGTGACAGCATTTGTCTTGACTGCCTTGTTCGCAACCACTTGATCCGCACTTAGAGTCACAAACTAGGGAAAAAAAATTTATTACGTCCCAGTCCCGTTTAGTCTCACATGAAATTTCTCTTCTAGTGTCGTCACGCAAAGCTTCTCACGTGTGACGACAAAGTGGATGCAAAGTGGAACGACCAAGTGTTGTTTGAATGTTCTTTCTAATACTCTATCTATAATACTCATCAATAATTCATGCGGAAAATACAAAAGAATGTTCAATCAGTAATTGTAAGTGTGGTACAAAATCCTCCTTTTAAAGTTTTTCCTCGATTTTTACGGTGAAAACCATTTGAATTTTCACCATTTTTTATGAACATGTATGTACATAATCTGACACCTAATTTTCGAGCTTTTGACTGCTTTCGATGGCTTCCAAACAAATGGTATTTAGTTCTCCTTTGTCAAGGTTAACAGTCAGAATATTCTATGTAAACTAATCACCAAGATATTTCAGACTAAGGTTTAAATTGCTTTCGAGTAATTTAAACCGTAATTTTGTCAGAAGTAAAAATAAAAGTTTCTTCAGAGTCCACGACATTCAACAGTTTAATCAGCAAGATTTACTGAGGCTTTTAACAGTATCAAAATGAAATCTCAAAATTCATATTATCTATTAGACAGCACAAACCTTGATATTCGTCGCCACCATCCGAAAATCAAATTCTGCAGTTGTTTTATCAAACAGTTTTATCAATTATTACCAAATTAACAATTATTGAACGACGTTGTAAGTTTGTGATTACAACTGATGAATTCTTTGCCGATGCCGAATATATCGGCAAATTATAGTGCAGCGATACAACGAATAAAAATATATTTTATTCGATGTTTTGCGATTGCTAAGTTCAATTAACTTTTTTTAGTTAGTGGCTATAAGTGATATTATTTTAGTAAAGAGTTAAAAAAGATGTACAATTAAAACAAAACGAGCATTTTCGGCTAAAGCCATCGTTAAAGCTAACAAAGTTTTAAGATCTTCATAGCTTCTTATTATAGTATCATTTCTTTTATTATTCGAGTCATTTTCCACCTTTTCGACTGGTTGAAAGATCTTTAAAGTGTGTATTACCTCAAAACTACTTTTTACTGCAAAGAGTTCAAACATTTCTCACAGAAATATTTTGTTCATTTTTTTTCTTCAAACCCAGGCATTTCATGGCCCGTCAAAGTCATGAAAAAACACCGCTATTTTGGTACACAACCGAGCTTGTGAAGAGAATGGGTCTGTATCTATTTAGACGTCAAAAAATAATTTAGATACAGGTCGATCTTTCAAAAATACCCCTGTAAACGAGTTTGTGGCGTCCATGTAGGCATTGACTAATTCTCTTCACAAGCTCGGTTGTGTACCAAAATGGCGGTATTTCATGACTTTGACGGCCCATAAAATGCCTGGACTTGAAGAAAATAGAACAAAATGAGCAAAATATTTCCATGGGAAATGTGTAAACTTTATGGAGTAAAAAGAAATGTTGTATATTAATACACTTTTGAAAATCATCTGCCAGTAACTGTCTGCAAATAATTTTTTGCCCATGCGCAGTACACACCAGGGTCACAAAGGTTATCAAAATACAATTTACGTCCGAGTGAAAAATAAGTCAATAAAAATAAATAAAAAATCGAATAATAAAGCAATCTTTGAAGTCGAGTAATACCAAATATCGAGATCTATCAATTCACAGACAAATTATTCGCCTTTAGTTTCGGCACCGGCAGATATTTTATCACTTTTCGTCTAACGAATCGCGATATCTTGCTGAGTTCGTCAAACAATTTAATTTAACCAATTTAATTCTTGCTTTGGTTATTTTTAGCTTTTCTTTCTCGTCTTGAGAACTTCGCTGAATTCTTGAACCGAAACAGCTACATTTATGGCAACCTCGTACCCAGTGTCTTTTGTGTAGCGCTTCAGGGAGAGGGGGTGGGCGACAGAGAGAAGACTCTGGACACGAGGTTGTGTCAACGGACGTGTATTAAAAAGTGCACGGGCAAATTTGGAGAAAACCAACGTTAGCTAGTCAATACGCTTGATCAAAGTATTCTTTACTGGCAGTTATTTGCTGGTAAGGTGAACAAGGCTCCACTAGACATATTTACTTAAAAAAAGAGAAAAAAATTTGAAAATAAAACTAAAAACGAAATGCTGAATACTAGACGATGTGTCATTTTATATACCAATTTAAAACCCAGTCCTTTGACGAAATTTGAAAAACGAAAAATTTTAAAAAAAGTCCTGAAGTGCAAAAGTGTTTAATCCCAACCACAATGAAACTTGGAGTAAGACAGAAACAAAGACTGCTTATATATGCGACCAGGAGTGGCACATAATAAAAGAGAACTTTATTTCAACTTTCACCTCTTTTTTGTGGCCACTCCTTCTCCGATTGTATTCTTCTTACCCTGAAGTAGGGCTTTTGCGACAAAAGTACTTTTTTATTTGTGTTACTAAATTTTATCACTCCATTGCCACTCAAACCCTGGCAAACTTACAAAGTTAGCTTGAGTTCTTCCTATCGTGTTCAAGGTAATTATGGAGATAATAGTATACATAAAAAATTTCTAGATTTTGACCGGCTGACTGCGTTGCAATTTCGTGGTAACACAGTGCAGAAAAAGGTATTTGAGAGCCAAAAATAGGTAAAAATTACCAGTTGGCTTAAAAAATCCTCAAACTTGCGGAAAGTCAATCAAATACGTGCACTTGATTATTGAAAATTCTAAGACGTTTAATTTGAAAACAATGCTTGCCGATTTTCCGAAGATTTTATTGGGCGAGCGGTTTTTGTTACTCGAGTACGTTACTTCCTGCCCAACTTTTTAATCTATATTTCTTAAATTAGTATTAGCATTACTACATTAATTGGTAATAGGAAAAACACACACTTGTGAGTTTTTCAATGATCTCAACTGGCACTCGTGCTATTTTTAAGTCTTTGAAAAACTCACTCGTGCGTGTTCTGTCCAAATTGCACTCAAGATCTTGCTATTACCTAGACACACAATTTTAGCATTACCTTAATTCTAATTGGCTGAGATAGACAGCTATTTTCAGATGGCGCGAAATAGTTATGCTGTACTTTTCAATCGGTGCAGCCACCATTAAAATTGTTATACAGCTCAATCACTGCATGTTTTCTTGTAGCTTCATCAGCAAAAAATTATATTGCATAATAAAGACAATAACCACACGGTCCGAGTCTGCCATTCAAAGTTTGTGGATTCAACATCCTCTGCTTTTCAAAGGCAGTTGAGGAACTAGAGGATGTCTGGGGTGGCCAACCTGCCTACCCAGGAAAATGTTTTTCGAAAATTGAAAAAGAAGGAAGAGATGAATGTAAAAAGGATAAACAAAGAAATCTACAAAAGACGATATTCATCAATTTAGGAAGATAGTAAAGGGTTCTAGAAGGATAACAAGGATTTCAGGAGGAATGGAAGATATTTAGGAAATAAGGGATTCAGGAAAAAACGATTTTGGAACGAAGGGGTAGAGGAAGAAACGTTACAAGGAAGTCATTTAGGGTGGAGATGTTCACGAGGGAAATACTTTAAGAAGACAAAAACTTACAAGGATTATGGAATTTGGGGAGGAAGAGTTTAGGAAGTAAGAAAGTTACTTGGAAGGAACTTCGGTAGAAATGGATTTAACAAAGAAAACATTGACGAAGCAAATGGATTAAAGGGATCTAAGACGGTAAGAAATGCCAAAACCTAGGACGTAATTTATGTAGAATGAGGGGCATTACAAAATTGTCAGACGTTGCCTTCTTGCGGAGTTAAATCTACGTTAGATTAAAGAATCAATCAACTTTAATATACAGAGTCGGCTTATGTTTCCAGAAGAATGTGGTTTATGTTAGAAATGTTGCACTGGAAGTGGACGCATGAATAAGACAGGTATTCTTATCGAACGCATCCGAACGGACATCATTTGTGAAAAATGCACAGTAAAGTTACTACTCTATCGGTAACGGTGTTCTGAAAGAGTCGAAGTAGTAAAGAATTACTACTACTCAGATAAAAACTCTTAGCTTCTTTTGAAAACTCTACCCCGGGGTAGAGTTATATTAAGAGTTTTTATCTGAATATTTTATATAAATATAGATATAGATATATTAGTAAAACGTTTGTTTTCAGAATTATATATTTTATGTTAATATAAATTATAACAACATTAAAAATATAGAGAGAGAGATTCGAATGCAACTTGAAAAATTGCGAACCACTAAACTGAACCCTAATCAGATTTCCTTTTCGCTTGATAGCAAAAAATACCTAGGGCCAGGCCTCAGTTTGTATTATCCGCTCGAACTGTCGGCTTCGTCAGACGACACAAACCTTGACCTTGATGTTCGCGATCACGATTAACCTCGTCAAATAATGGTTCATGCTTCATTCATATCTTCAGTATTGCATCGAGTGGTTTAAAAATGGCCAGGTATTTCTGAGGAAGCCTCGACTAGCGACCTCTGGCAGTGTGAGCTCCGTAACCTATTTCGGTGATTCAATCTGCCGATTTATGCCACTTGATTTAAAGCCTTATAATTTCGCCTTGAAATGATAAGTTAAGGCAAATATCACGTCTTTCTTTGACATTTTGCCTCTTTCTTGGTTATTTGGGATGTGTGCAGGTGATGTTTTAAACGTTATCACCAAAGTTATCACTTCGACATTCGTTATCCGCCATCTTTTACGTGCAGAAGAGAAACACAGATCCATTGATTACATTCGTTTAACTTTTACATGTGTTTTGAACGCTTTCAAAATTTTCTGGAGCAAGAATGCCGACGGACCCTTAAGGGGATCAGGCCTTGAGGACCTTCAATTGTGACAGTTGCCTGTCTAAGTATACGACCATCCACACACTTCAAATTTTATGAAAAACCCTAGATTGTTGGGCAATGGTATGTGCGAAGTAATTCTTCCATCTTTTTATTTTTTTACATCCTTCTTCTTCTATTTTTTATCTGCATTCGTTTAAACCTTTAAGTTCCTCATCTTACGTACAATGGTACATGTATCGGTACGACTTAATATATGCAAACTGGATGCATGAGCAGCGTTTCAAAAGAATTTTGAATAGATTGCATAATATGGAATTTCTTTAAAAAATCTGGGAGCTAAAGAGTTGATTTGAAAAGCTTAATACTTGGTAAGTCGAACATTTCCAACAAATCATAGGAGCAAAAGAAACCTAGTTCATAGCTACTGTAAATGTTAAAGAACTCATTAGCAAGAGGAAGTTAACAAAATGAGATTGGATTGAAACAGACATAGTTTATCTACTGAGAGGAGCTAGTTCTGAGATCCTATGGTAGATAACGTGGAAAAACCGTTTCCAATTACCGACAAGGGTCGGAATCAGATGTGCGGAGGTTAGAGTAACATATTGGTTTACCCTCAATGCAACTTACTGGCAAAAGTGTTAGGTGTTGTTGATGGATACTTCTTCTGCAACGTTAAACATGCCGTATTTTTCAGTTTTTTGGTCAACTGGTTGGCATTTTTGGCTCATGGTATTTGTGAGATCTCATTCCCAAGAGCTAATTTACAAAAAGCAGTTACTGTACATAGTCCCAGATGGAAACTGCATTTCAGACCTTCATATAACCACTGCCACCTTAAAGCACAGCTTGTACAACATCCAAACACGCATACCACATAGGTATTAAGTATACCTAGTAATTTAATAGCTATTTGTTGAGAGGTTTGGTATATCTTGAAATTACAACACTGACCAACAAGTGTACATTTTAGCAACAACATAAGAACATAAAATCAAAGATGCTCATAAAATTTAAGCTATGAAAGATTAGATAAGAAATTTATTCCTGGAATCTTGTTTTATGGTGTAATTTCAAATTGGTAGAGTGGGTGCAGTTGGACAAAGAAAAGTCATCTCCATGCATTTACTGTACAAGTATACAATGCAATGTACACGCCCAGCTAATTATTATGGGAAAATATAGAAACAAAGTCTACTGATATGACAGCAGGTAAGGAGCATAACAAACACTCCCACCAACTAACACTCTCACCAATACTAGCACTCAAATGGCTTTCTTCAGAATTTCCTTTCATTTAAAAATGGCTCAAACATAAATCAGCACTTTTAAACCCACTAGGCATAACAGTTTGGTAAATGTCATGTACAGTGTACTAGCATTTCATTGGGTTCATTATCTTCCAGAATCCTTTTAAACATGCTACTGATCATCAAAACATCTGTCTGATATCAGACCAGCTCTTCATCACATACCAGCAAGTTAATTTGAAAGGAACTCCATGCATGAACAAGTTTTTACATTGTATGTTAACTAGAACAATAAAGTACATGAACTAGCTTAGTATCAGAATTGGATGTATGGACAGCATGTTTGGACAGTTGTTATCCAATACCAGTTCTCCAATAACAGGTCTAAACTTCTTCAAAGCATGGCTTTGCTAGATACAGTAAAAGCTATTTGTCCTTTATAGAACAGTAGAAGATCTTTGCCTTTTACTCAGATCACTACCATAATCAACTGTTCCTGGAAGACCTAAATTCAAGTGTATGGAACAAATTTGACCAAACAGGGTCTTATTGAATATGTTTGTGTTACAGCCAGAGTCCTGATTTTGACATTGAGAATATTCAGCAGCTCATCCAACCAATTTTAGCAATAGAATGCTGTTACATAACCTATCCTGAGCACGGGAGCCAGCCATATTAACATGAACTGTAAAGATCTACATTCAAAGGCTTATTTGATACTGCCAGCCTTAATTCTCTTTTTGTTGGGATATTAAAGACACTATACCTTAAGTAAAACCTTTTAAGAATCAATATGGTAAGAGAGGCACTCCCACTGTTAGGTGACATCACTTAGTAGCTAATTCTCTTATAAAGAAGTTTGAACTAGATTTTTGTGACTGTGTGCTTGATGCCTGTCAGACTTTACATCATATTTTTAGTCATCTCAATTAAGTTCAGTGGGAGCTTACTCTTGTTACTCTTAGCAACCTTATTTGCTTTATATCAAATGCAAGTTCAAGCCAATGTATCACTACAACAATACTATTCCCAAGCAAAGCTATCTAATACTGCCACGATTAGCAACAGTGTACTTAAAACAAGAACTTACAGCAAAAGACTAATTCCTAAGCTTACAGTAGTAGATTCCTGAAGATTTTGGGTTGGATTAATACAAGAAGTAAATCTTGGTTTAAATTTCTATGAATAGTAAATAACTATAAAAATTTCAATGTTTCTTTTGTATGACTAAATCTCAGAACAGACAAAAGATATTTGTTTTCATCAAAGAAAGAAAACTCCAACATAATTAATTTCTTAATTGGTGATTCAATGTCCTCTCTGTACATCCTATTATCATAACCATTTCTTTACAGGGTTATGCTCATTACAGGGGCATAGAAAGTGGAATGACCAATCAAAAAACTACAACCTGAATACTGCAAATAGTCTGCAAGGGCATACATGAGCTACATGATTGGAATTTTTATGGTTCATAATTTACTGTTCCTTGCATAATACATGAATCTAAATTCTTTCACTCCACAAACGTAATTGAACAATAATCCCAATACCTATTCCCACCTCTTCACATATACATCTGACATTTTTTAGGGTTCAACTACACTCCCATGTTGTTTCACTGCTTTCTTAAGTTAAAAGCAACCCAACTTTTAAAGTCATTTAACATTTGCCCTTTATTTAATGCAAGTAATTCATCATCTTTCAGAAGAACTCAACTCCATGAAGTGCCTCTATTGAAATATTGGTTTTTAACAGCTGAAAAGCAACAACATAGCTTCTTGAACTGGGCTGAATTGCATAGCTGAATATTTCTCAATTCAGTTCACTTCTTGTCAGAAGAATCTTGAAATCCTTTTTAAGATTTCTGCTTGAATTCCAGATTATTTATAAGATGTAGTAATGCAAGTGGACAGATATTTGAGATTAATATGTACAATGCTTGTGTCCTTTAACATGTATTGTAGCTAGATTTTGTTCAGCTTTTTTGTTCAACATGTTTTGCTTGGTTTATCAGTATCAGTTACAAAATAAGACCCCCCTCAGATTTCAAAATCTATGCCCCAGATTCTGAAACCATGCAAATTTGCAGTTAAGTCATATGTCCCATACAAATCACATACATGATATTTTTCAAGTACTATTTATAGTAAGTGTTTTGATCAAATTTTTATGGAACTGTAGGATGAGTTTTGGTTTTGTCCCCACTCCCACAGGAAGTCACTCTCCAACTTATTTGTTTATCATTCGCCTTCACAGAACCAAGCATAACAAATATTGCTGTTTGAGTAACGTCTCGGCCTGCCAGTTAATCTCTGCATGTAGTATGTCAAGCCAGCTTGCGGTAACATATACGACTGATAAAAACAAACGTAACGAGATATGTCAAGTACTCCAACTTCTCTATCATTCGCCTTCACAGAATTAAGCATAACAAATATTGCTGTCTGAGTAATGTCTTGGCCTGCTAGTTAATCTCTGCATGTAGTATGTCAAGCCAGCTTGGGGTAACATATACGACTGATATGTCAAGTATTTGATTTGTGTAGGTTGTACTTTTAGAGTAGACTATTTGTAAAATTTACGCGGCACTCAGCCACTTTACATGGCCAAAAAGAATATCGGTTATTGCTCATTAAATATTCGCACTTACTGGTGAATATATTTTGAGCACGAACGCGATGTGAAGCTCATTAGCTTTCCAATAAGGATGAACGTTGCCAAATAATGTCACTCGGATTGAACTGAGCTTATTGATTTCAGAAAGTTTAGCAGGTGACTTCAAAACCAATTATATGTGTGCGATAAAATCCATACGGGTTTCAGAGCGGAACTAAATATCTTTAAATGTGAGAATAAAGCATATGCTGGGATAATAACGCGTCAAGAATGACGCAAAAACCCGACACTCTGAAGCCAAAAACCAGCTTAAAAATATCACCTTCGCTTATTCCATCATCAGTAGAATACGTAAAGTTGCTTACACAGAGTATTATTTATCTGCGTTGAAACCTGCCAAATTCCCATCGAGAAAGTACCCTACACGTATCATTACGTCTAACAGATTTTTTTTTTCATCAAAGAAGCTGTTGAGTAAGATTAGATGATAGTATTAAGTTTTATTGCGGTGGTTTATCGCGGTTCGATAGCCTCGCCACTGTATATTTAGTCTGACTAAAGAGGACAGATCTAGTAGAGACACATAACAACGGAAACGGTATTCATATTCTTACTATAATACGTCGGAAATGGTAAAACTTAAGGCAAAACACTCACGTCTTTGGCAGTTGTTTCTTTGATCTCCCCAGCAATAAAAGATCCCGGAAGAGCCGTGCCCAGAAGGCGTACGACATCCCGAGCATTTATCATAACATTCTTTTGAATTGCCATCAATTGATAACTCGTACTTTGCATTTGAGCCAGGATTCATTAAAGACTCCCAGCGCACACGGTCTAAGTAGCATAGATTGCGGTTGAATTCGATCTTGATCCCCCCTTGTTTGACGACAGTCAGTGCATCTAAACCCAAACTTCGTAGTCCAGTGTTCTGGTAGACGACCAAAGCGTAATCCTTAAACAAATCCGCCACTCTTCCTCGTATGACGGCTAAGTTGGGTAAAATATCACTTAAACTCCGTACATCTTCCAGGAATGTCACAATCAAATGCCCTGTGATTTCCTTTAACCGTGGAAACCTAATTTGCTCTTCCAGTTCTTTATCATTTTTCAGTAGGATTCCCTTTAGGTGAACACTTCCCAACACAGTTGTACAATTTTGAAGTAAATCGCAGCCTGCGCATTTTGACTTTTCCCCAAAGCGTCTGGTCCCAATAGATATAACTCCTGGGGTACCTTTTGCTGTACACACTGTTTACAAGAGAAACAAGAACAAAATCAACATGAGGTTTTTGTTCGGGAAACACTTTCTTGCCTGCCTACTCATGTTCGAAGCAACCCAGAGGGACCAACTGCCGAGCAATTTCCTGTGATTTTGTCCTACCAGCAACTATGGAACAAAATCTTTCCTTTTCAGAGAGTAAAGTTTTGAAGTAAAAGTGTAACTGTGAATTAACTACATCAAATAAATGCCGTTTAAAACAAATGGACTGATTGACCCACGTTTTCAAATTTGACCCTCGCATTGTATGCTCGTAATGTTTACACTCTACTATACCGTCCATGAACACAAATCTATAAACGTTTAAAAGTCCAATAAAAATGCGATTTGTCTAAAGCTACATGCTAACCTTTGTGATGACCCTCTATCGATTCTCCGTTTATCGTTATTAGCAGAAATGCAAACGGTAACAGGATCTGCCAAACAAAAGCGACTTCGATCCAGGCAAGCATACTGACGGCTCAATTTTCCCTTGGGATATTGACGAATTCGCCCCCTTTTATGGCGTTTTAGTTATGTTTCCCTAGCTAAATGTAGGCCATTTCATCATCTTTGTACAGACGTCGTTAAAGCAAGTCATCGTATGCAACACTCGACGGTCCGCACGATAGTAAATGCAGAATACTAAATCCTGAGTGGCAAGGTCACTGACGAGGCAAAAGAACAATTAAATTACGTACTGCGCGAATTCCGCGGGCAGAACACGCGTGTACAGCTACCAGCGGAAGCTAACCCTTAGCTCCAGAATTTTGAAGTTCCTTGAGTTTAATTTTTCGATCATCGATATTCGAACAAGACAATTTTTATTATTATATATTTTTTACCAATAAATTTCTATTAATAGAAGCAGAATATCATCTAAAAGTAATGATTGTTTATTCGTCGATGGGTGATCACGTTGAACACCGAAAAAATCTGTTCGTCGCGTGTTTTTCACTGTTGTAGTCAAGTCCCCAACCAACGACTCCAAGTCTAAGTCCGAGTCCTGTACATTCAAGTCCAAGTCCGAGTCCCCTTGCAAAATTTCAATTCCAGCATTTCC
>JBAHVQ010000118.1:0-19868 GCA_036872915.1 Nanipora kamurai
GATAGATAGATAGATAGATAGATAGATAGATAGATAGATAGATAGATAGATAGATAGATAGGTAGGTAGGTAGGTAGATAGATAGATAGATAGATAGATAGATAGATAGATAGATAGGTAGATAGATAGATAGATAGATAGATAGATAGGTAGATAGGTAGGTAGGTAGGTAGGTAGGTAGGTAGGTAGATAGATAGATAGGTAGATAGATAGATAGATAGATAGATACACTGGCAGTCAAAAAAAATTACTCAAGCTAAGTTTTTCTCATTGCCAGGGTTCCTATTGCTTAGAGATCGGACCTAAATACTTTAGCAAACTGCTTGACATAAAAATCAATTTCCATATCTTTTGAGCAAGTCCCACAATTTTCCACAAGGTTTTTGCTATTATAAGCAGTTATCAGCAGAATATAAGCAGAATCAGGTGACTGCAGTCACCTGAAGATTCTTTCAGAAGATGAAACAGGTTGTGGTGACTTTTTGAGGTAAGTCACATAATATTATTTGCTCTATCTGTTTGGTATTGAGTCCCCTTGGCATTTCGTAAACCAAAACGTTCACGGTCACGCTCTCTGACCAGGATATCTATTTACGTGCTTTCGGCCACCAGTCTATGGCCTTCAACAGGTAGAAGATGAAAACGAAGAAAAGATAATAGGTGGTATTTATAATTACAGTCATAAGTTAAAATTAAATAGATATGTAAAAGTGGGATGCACCCCTCATGCAGACACATCCCACTTTTACTTACAGACGAACCTGACATTTACCCTTCACTTGACGCTGAAGATGACCGCCGCTAAGGCCGTCGAAACGTCAGTCACTTCCACCAACAGTCTTTCTCAAGACTACACTAACCCGGACGATCAACTTCGACAAACATGTAACGATGCTTCCAGGTTCAAATCATTTACTTCAAACAATTTACTTTTTACTTATCTATTTAATTTTAACTTATGACTGCAATTATAAATACCACCTATTATCTTTTCTTCATTTTCATCTTCTACTTGTTGAAGGCCAAGGACTGGAGGCCGAAAGCTCGCAAATAAATATTCTGGTCTGAGAACGTTTCTGTTTCTTAATATTATAAGTAATTGGTGTTCTCACATCTAGATTGTTCCAAACTGCACTGACGATCAGTAGTACAGTGAACATGCATGTCTGCAGATTGAACTATATATGTAGACACAGCTAATTCTATTATGGTTGTCCCTTACAAATCAGCTTATACGCCCAAAATCCTTCTCTTTGTGTTGGTTCTTTAACATTCGTCTTGTCAATAATAGCCACTTCGTGAAGAAAATATAGAAAGAAGTATGTGGGAAGTACGAGTACATCTTTTAGGAAGCGGCTTAAGAACCATAGATATCAAATAATAACCACAGATATTAACCATAAATAAAGACAATAACCATAGCATCAATAGATATGGAAAGGGGCAACGGAAAATAGCCGGAGAGCTTCTATATGCACATTTTCTTGGAGTAGGCCATAGGTGACTAGGGGATATTGAATTGGCTATTATTGATAAGACGAATGTTAAAGAGCCGACACAAAAAGAAGGATTTTACGCGTATAAACTGAACTTGTTCATGCCACATGGTTTAAATCAAAGAGATTTTTCGTAATAATTTTAATTGTAAATTAGTTTGTTAGCGTATTAATAGGACCTTCAACTTTGTATGCTCGTGTATCTTGATAAAGGCCCAGAAACGTCGATAATAAAGTTTTAACTAATATATATATATATGTATGTATATGTTCGATCATCAAACAGACCAAAGTCAGCTAAGTAGTTTAGCTTGATTTTCTATTATATGTCAAAAACATTCAGTTATATTTTTCTTTAATTATCTTTAACCAATTGTTATTATTAATTTTTCATTTGTTAGTGCAAGTCTCAGTCACTGCTTCAACACTTTGTTCCTCCTCCCAATTTCAATGCAGAAGTGGTCGATGTATTCCGGGTAGTTGGTTTTGTGACAGAATAACGGATTGCCCCGATGGAAGTGATGAAAACCCGTTCACTTGTTCATCTCGTGGTAAAACTAAAACGCTAAATTATACGATATTTATACAGGGCATATTTTTACAATAAATTATAATTGCATTCATGGTTCATCGTTGAAATTAATCAGCTAAGCATATCTTGTGATATAACTGTACTTGTAAACCTCAAAGTGATTGGTTTTATTTCTAATATAATAGACACATGTATGAGTTGCAAGCTGTTTCACAGTTAATATTACTGTAAACAGAAAACGTTCATCCATGTCTTAAAGTTGCCCTACATGATAAAGTTGTGTGATATATTTCTATAATATAAATATTTGTCTTCTTTCACATAGGAAACTTTACAATTTCTCCGGTAACCACAGGTACCAGAACATTTTTATAATAAACATCTTTATAATTATTACTTAACTTTTTGATCATTTCAACAGTTTTTTATGTCCACATGACAGCCGAGCCTATGACGAACAGGGCTATTTTAGAAGTTGATATAAAAGTAGAATGCTGCGTCGGCAGGATTGAACGACTTCACTTGTAGAAAACCAAAAGTGTTGGGAAACTGCCGGATCTTAGGTGTGGTAAAACTGACGTTTCTGCCTGAAGCTAGGTGTAGAAAAACTGCCTGATTGACCGATTGATCTAGTCAAACGATTAGTTAATATTATTAGCCAACTATGTCGGTTTTCTTTGTTCAACAGTGGGGTGTGTATCAAGTATTTCTCTGAATTTCAATAGAGACCTAAACAGTATTAATTCCATTAAAGTTATACTACGGTTCTATAACCCGTATATAGTAGCGTAAAAATTGATATGTAGCACTACAGTAGATCTACGGATTTAAAAAGATTAAGTCATGTGACAGATATTGTAAACTGAATACAAACATTACCTGCCAAGTTCAATAGAAGTCACGGAATTCGATTAAGAGGTCAATCATCTTCAAACCATTAACTTGCCTAATTTGCAATGGCAACAAAACTCGTCACATAACATGTTTGTGCAAGTTGATCGTCCAAGTTAGTGTAGTCTTGAAGAAGACTGTTGGTGGAAGTGAATGACGTTTCGACAGCCTTAGCGGCGGTCATCTTCAAAGTTAACCAATGGTTGTTCCACCAACAGTCTTTCTCAAGACCACACTAACCTGGACGATCAACTTCCACAAACATGTCCCGATTCTCCAAGGCTCAAACCATTTACTTTAAAACTCGTCTCACATGAGCAGGGATTTGAAATGTAATCTTGTCACATTCCCAGCGCTTCTGCCACCAGGTCAGAAAAAATTCACCTTTTGTTAAGGCATCGTGTGATTTTATATAATCAACGTATTGATTTGTTTTGAAGTATTTAGTGCACTTTTCAAGAGTCAAAAATTGTTTTCCGCCCTATTTTAGTACAACTTCAAAGTTCTTCAGCAAGCTCAAGTCCTCAATCGTTGTTTGGTAGCCTGAATTCTACAATAGTACCAAATCGCACAACAGGTATGGTGGATATTTACTATCTTTTATCTAAATATATAGACAGGACGAGTAAACCAACCAATTAACTAACCAACGAACAGAGAATTCTCTTTGGCTCCAGATGGTGGGTGTGAGTGAAACGTGTTTCACTCCGACAAAGGGTCGTCGCTGGAAACGTCAGTTTAACCAATTTAGAAGTTCCGGCAGTTTCCCACACCTTTTGACTATCTAACTAACTTACCAATTGATCAACAAATCAGAGGACCAATCAACCAACCGACCATGATATTGAATTGGTTATTATTGATAAGACGAATGTTAAAGAGCCAACACAAAAAGAAGGGTTTTGGGCATATAAACTGAACTCGTCCATACAACATGATCTAAATCAAAGAGATTTTTTGTAGTAATTTTAATTGTAAATTAGTTTGTGAACGTATATATAGAACCTTCAACTTTGTATGCTCATGTATCTTGATAAAATCCCAGAAACGTCGATAATAAAGTTTTAACTATATATATATGTATATGTTCGATCATCAAACAGACCAAAGTCAGCTAAGTAGTTTAGCTTGATTTTTTGTTATATGTCAAAAACATTCAGTTATATTTTTCTTTAATTATCTTTAACCAATTGTTATTATTAATTTTTCATTTGTTAGTGCAAGTCTCAGTCACTGCTTCAACACTTTGTTCCTCCTCCCAATTTCAATGCAGAAGTGGTCGATGTATTCCGGGTAGTTGGTTTTGTGACAGAATAACGGATTGCCCCGATGGAAGTGATGAAAACCCGTTCACTTGTTCATCTCGTGGTAAAACTAAAACGCTAAATTATACGATATTTATACAGGGCATATTTTTACAATAAATTATAATTGCATTCATGGTTCATCGTTGAAATTAATCAGCTAAGCATATCTTGTGATATAACTGTACTTGTAAACCTCAAAGTGATTGGTTTTATTTCTAATATAATAGACACATGTATGAGTTGCAAGCTGTTTCACAGTTAATATTACTGTAAACAGAAAACGTTCATCCATGTCTTAAAGTTGCCCTACATGATAAAGTTGTGTGATATATTTCTATAATATAAATATTTGTCTTCTTTCACATAGGAAACTTTACAATTTCTCCGGTAACCACAGGTACCAGAACATTTTTATAATAAACATCTTTATAATTATTACTTAACTTTTTGATCGTTACAATAGTGTTTTTATGTCCATATGACAGCCGAGCCTACGATGAACAAGCCGATTTTAGAAGTTGATATAAAATTAGAGTGCTGCGTTTGCAGGATTGAACGACTTGTAGAAAACCAAAAGTGTTGGGAAACTGCCGGAACTTAAGTGTGGAAAAACTTCGTTTCTGCCGGAAGCTATGTGTAGAAAAACTGCCTGATTGACTGGTTGATCTAGTCAAACGATTAGTTAATATTATTAGCCAACTATGTCGGTTTTCTTTGTTCAACAGTGAGATGGGTATCAATTATTTCTCTGAATTTCAACAGAGAGCTAAACAGTATTAATTCTATTAAAATTATTTTGCGGTCCTATAGCCCGTATATAGTACCGTAAAAATTGATACGTGGCACTACAATAGATCTACGGATTTAAAAAGATAAAGTCATGAGACAGACATTGTAAACTGAATACAAACATTACCTGCCAAGTTCAATAGAAGTCACGAAATTCGACTAAGAGATAAATCATCTTCAAACCATTAACCTACCTAATTTGCAATGACAACAAACTCGTCTCACATGAGCACGGCTTTGAAATGTAATCTTGTCACATTCCCAACCCTTCTGCCACTAAGTCAGAAAAAATTCACCTTTTGTTAAAGGATCATGTGATTTTATATAATCAACGAGATCTTATATAATCAACGTACTAATTTATTTTGAAGTATTTAGGGCACTTTTCAAGAGTTAAAATTGTTTTCCGCCCTATTTTAGTGCAACTTCAAAGTTCTCCAGCAAGCTCAAGTTCCCAATCGTTGTTTAGTAGATCACCAAATGGCACAACAGGTACGATGAAAATTTACTATCCTTTATCTAAATATATCGACAGGACGAGTAAACCAACCAATTAACTAACCAACAAATAAACGGAGAATTCTCTTGCCTCAATTAATGAGGTCGGTGTGAGATGAAATTTTGCCCAATCGTCTCTACATCGATAATACAAATGCACTAGAATTAATCTCATTGGGGATATGTATCCTCAATGAACATTTGAAGTCTTAAGATTGTCATTAATTTTCAGCCATCCTAATTCTAGAAAAATGTAGGTGTACTGAAGAACTCTTGAATTGACCATAAGCTAGAACCTGAGTTCTTGCCAAACTTTTGATTTTCTGGGTAATTTTTATCTTCTTAACGTTAGATTGTTTAATATTAAACTGTTTTGGTTTGCCAACTGGGATGTCAATTTCCCAACTGAAGAACGCTTAGTTTAAGAAGTGTTCCGTCTCAACACTCTCCCTCTTGTTTCAGTTATTAAGAATCTTATACATGAGCAAGGAAGCTTTTCTTGCAAGCTAAAGTATTGCAGTACAGTTTAACTCTTTACGGTCCGATAAAATTGAAAAAACAAAAGGAATATTCTTGCTAGACTTCTTTTTACGGTTCGTTGCTGCGCAAAAAACAACTTTTTTGACTGAATTGTTGATGCAAATTTCAAAAAACTTTGTTTCGAAATCAAATTCGAACAGGAAGTAGGTGAAAATGGCATCAGTTTTAATAGGTCCCTCATGACCTGTATTTCAGACCTCGGACCGAATAGAGTTAAACAATATATGTTTATATTTCGACACTCTTCTCTACTTTACTGTATTTCCAAGTAAAAATATTCGATATATTTTGATTCTTCTCAAGTTCTCATACAAATCCTGGCGGAAGTAAATCAAGATTTTGAAGAATGTATCGATCGGTTACAATCTACCTTATGAGATTCAAAATACGATACCGTAGACATGTTGGGGGTCACATACAACAACAAAATGCGATTCTTTTGTCAAAGTACCACCAAGATGGCCGCCAAGAGGTCACGCGCAAACCATCAATAATAGTATCACTTTATACGAATACGTAACGTTTTATATGTAACTATAATTTTGGATTGTGTAATATAAAACTGGGCTTTTAAACTTTTGTGTTTTCCCACGATTTAGGTTTCTTTACGACGACATTCAGCCCCATATCTAGAACAGGTATGACACTTAAGTTTGCGATTCCATCCTTTAAATGCTCTAGAGCTTCTCTTGAAGGCTAACTGGAGTAAGCCAAAGTAAAACAGTAGAGTAGATCCACTTTAGAAAGAGAGTTGTAATGTACGGGTTTCCTGTTTTTGTATGACCGCAAGGTCTCACGGGATTGTGTACAATAAGAGGTCAGCCATAACTGTCGTGTTTTCCAAAAACGAGTGATTTTTCATCTGAAATACATTACAAGGGTTATATTAACACATACACTGGAATCGGTATAGAGGAGAGGAACTCGCTTGACATGACTTCTTCGTAATGACTTCGCCAACACTGGAGAAACTTTGTTGGATAACGCTGACAGGTCGAAAACACAATTTATGCCTAGTTCAGACTAATAAAATTATTGTTGGATCCGATATGGCGATATTGACCATAGCAAATATTTAGATCTTATTAGTTAAACAAGATTTAGCAGGATCCATAATTATAAACATGCACCGAAACAAGATTGTACAAATTATTTTAAATTCTCTTTTTTCTTGAATTTTATCTTTGTCTACCTTAAATGTTTTTAACAAATCATTGAAGGACTGTACAATTATTTCATTGTAATGTGAATCGAATTATGTATATCTTTTTAAATATTGAGAGGGCAGTAATTAAAATGGAAATTTTATCTCTTGCTCCTGCTATCTCCGCGTAACTATATCATCCTATATTTATTATATTTGTATGGTAAATAACTATTGAACTATTAAGTTAATTTACTATTAATTAAAGACGTTGCGTGAGGAGGAAAAGTAGGAGGGAGAAGCATGTTGAAAAGTCCACGGAAAAAGTATCTAACAGACCTGGAAATGAGTTTTCAACTTATTATTATCAACTTATCATTATTTTCTAATAATGGATTTACCATGAGAGGTAATAAAGTGAAAACAAAATAGAAAATATATAAAAGGTTTGTCATTAAATCTATTCTGACTAGGCTTTTTAGAGTTTTTCTGACCAGGGAATGTGTTCCCGCAGCTTGCTAACTTTTCATGAACTTTTTAACCAATGACCTCCAAATTTCAAGTTTTGGAGACGACGTGAGCTGTTTCCCCTCACCTTAAATATAGGGTTATAGCCTGGTTATCCATGTAATTGATAATAGACGTTGATAGCACAAAAAAAATTGTTAAAAGCACTATTGACATACTGCACTTCTAAAATGTTGGGTGGCAGTCCCTCGTCTAAGTTCGGTATCCGGGCCAGCTCACCTCCTTGTTAACAAAACCTAAGACGACTGGTATCCATTGATCACTTCAACCACAGTTGCTGCCGAAGTAAAATGTATGCATGTGCTTAGTTACCAAGCAAACTTTGACGAAATTATTTCAATTTTGTTGTATTTCAGGGTATTTTTCACTCAAAACACCTCGATTTCTCAGTATATCTTTTTTATTTATATAAATCCATGCATACTTTCTGGGAAAACAGCGCAGATTCTAGTGATACCGTAAAAAGTAATGTAACTTAAGAATATACAAAACATAAAGAATTTTTTTTCGTTTTTGATTACGTCGTCATGACGTCAGCACAGCACATCGTCAAGTAACTGAACTTTATACTCGTATATCAAGTACACGTTTTCATAGTTTGTGCTTAAGTATTTCGAAATACTATGAGCATTTATGTTCATTCTAACCTTTCTTAACGAGTAAATATGCATGGATTATATAGGTCTAAATAACCAAAAAGATCCCTAATTAGACTTGTTTGGTATTTAGATAAACTACAATGGCGCACCCACGATTTCCGTAAAGTAGGGGAGCTTAAATGGAAACGTGAAGTGGCCCTCTCGGGATTCTAGAGCGTAATGCAGGAGATAGAAAAAATTACATCTTCCATCAACGATTTCTTAGGTTATTTAAGCTGGAAAAATTTATCATATTTATTAATAGTAAAATCCAATCGTTCAACTTTGAAAAATAGGGTGCCAAATTGCTTTTGATGTACAAACTCTGGAACATTTTTAAGGGAAAATAACTCGTCATTACATAGTACATATTTTTTCTTTAAAACAGACGGTTATACTGGTAAATTGGAGGCAAAATATCATTTAGACATCATGTCCAACACTCACTTCCAACACCTACGGGAAGTGGGTGGGCTTAAGACCTCCAAGCCCCTTACTAGGGCAAAGTATAGTTCTATACGAGGTCAAACTACTATCGCAGCATTTTTACTTATTGGACTATAAAGCATAGCTTTGATATTTTTCAATTATTATTACTACATTCGGTGGCGGGTAAAAAGGAATTCAGAGAGTTTACCTCTATTGCTACGACAAACGGGAAAAACCTGCCTCAAACCAATGGACTACGGTTGTCAAATAAAAGGCATGGGATTTAATTTTTTTGTTTCTGTACAAAATTTTTCCGCTTAAAGTGCTTGACCGATAAAGCACAAGTAATACTGCGCTCAATTAGGGAAAATCCCGCCTTGATTATTGAAATAAAATGCAGTAATTTAGCTCTCTCTGTTATAAGGCGAGAAAATACGTGATAGTTTAATTTTTGTCATTCCTATCTCACAAAATCACTGTAATACATGCTCGTCAACCACAGGTAGCAGAATATCAATTGTGATGACACCAAAAATCGATCTTGCATGCTGAACGGTGATGTAGATAGGTAAATATATGGCAAATAATTCGAAAAGTGCATTAATATTATTGATGAATCAAGATCATATGAAATGTTCTTTTTTTAAAAATACAATTCTATACTTATGACGAGCAGAATATTTTTAACTGGCACACAGGCAGGGTTCTATTTTTAAAAATGAGGTTCTGTTGATCAAACAGACGTGTTCTGGCAGTTTTTATTTTGCGTTATAAGGCTGCCAATAGTTTTTTGTTCTGCGTCTGCGATCATGTTTTCATTGGTCAGCAAAGTTATTTTTTAGCCGATTTTTGTTAGTTTAATTAAGTGTACTTAGTACTTTGTTGAAAATTTTACGCAAACGATTCCCCTAGAACCTATTTTCAAGTTTTCATCATGTGTTTTAACTCTTTCCTGTCCGAGGACTTTCCCCTTGACGAGTAAAATCGTCTGGCGTTAGCCAGAATAAAATACTGAAGTCTCCATCGGTCACTGAGGATCTAGAGGGACAGGAAGGAGTTAGTGATGAAAATCTTTTTATTTCTCAATTTTGAAGTGAAGCTGCGGTATGGAAATCTTTGCACAAATTTTGGAATTTGAAAACAGTACACACCGTAGATCTTCATTAAACTTTTAGAATAGTTGCAAATTGTTCTATTGAATTGATATATGAAATAAGACGATAGGTAACAGGCTTCAGTAATGAGTAACAGAGGAATTTATGTGTATAATAAGCATGTTAGAAGCTGTCGATACGGTGCCAAGCTCGCATAAAGTATTTTCGGCTTTAAAGATATCATTCGATACTTGAAGGTTACTGTTAAATTCAAAATATCAATTATTAGCCTCGATACTCCTTAATTCTATTCAGTCCAAGCCAAATACAGAACGCGAGTGTACTATCAAAACGTCGGCAACTTTTACCTACTGCCTGTTTGAATTTTGGCTCGAAACTGCGTTTTTAAAGTCAATATCAAAATTGAGTCATTAAAGTAGTTTCTCGCGTGCGTAATAAGTCACGGTTCGTTGCTGCACGACAAACCGTGACATGAAGTTTAGAAAGATTTTTCAACCGCTTTTTCAAACTTCCTAAGGCCGTAATGAGTATTAAATGCAGTATCAGCTTCAATAGTAATTCCAAACAGCCACGGTCGCACAAAGTATAAGTTAAAAGGCTTAAAAAATATCATTTGACATTTGAAGATTATTGTTAAATTCTAAATATCAAATTATTAGCCTCAATACTCCTTAACGCAGTATTTGTTTCAATACCATTTCCTAGTTAGCGAAACTGTAGGGAAGCTAAAGGATCAGTTGTTAGGAAAACATCTTTGTGTTCATTTGTTCCGTATGTTATCTAAAAATGAACATTGAAGCATTATTATTAAAATGTACTCATATGTCCATACAAACATCATTTTTTTATGACAGTTCGTTTAAGAGGACCATTTTCGTATAGAGGCATCGGTCGTGTAGAAGTTTATTCCTTCCAGTTCAGACAGTGGGGGACTGTTTGCGATGACGGCTGGGACATTCGAGATGCCAGAGTGGTTTGTCGAGAGTTGGGCTATCCAGGTGCTATTAGGGCCTTACAAGGAAGCAGTGTCCCTGACGGATTTGGAATGATTCTGCTGGATGATGTTAATTGCAATGGATTGGAAACTTCTTTATCAAGTTGTTCACATTCTGGCTGGGGCAGACACAACTGTGGACATCATGAAGATGCTGGTGTTGAATGTCTTACGAATATCTCAGGTAAATAGTTTTATCGTAGATGTTTATTGAGCACGTAAATGTAACACTTCTTTGAATTTTGGAAAAAATCTATCATATTTTTCATAATTGCATTCCAGACAATGTTCAACTAATTTTATGGAAAACCTTCTTTCCCTTTCTTCCTCCCTTCCTCTCTTCCTTCTTTCCTTCCAACCTTCCTTCCTTCCTTTCGTTCATTCCCTTCCTTCCTTTCCTTCCTTCCTTCCTTCCTTCCTTCCTTTCATTCTTCCTTCCTTCCTTTCTTTCTTTCCTTCCTTCCTTTCCTTCCTTTCCTTTCTTTCCTTCTTTCCTTCTTTCCCTTCCTTCCCTTCCTTTCCTTCCTTTCCTTCCTTTCCTTCCTTTCCTTCCTTTCCTTCCTTCCCATTCTTTCCTTTCCATTCCTTCCTTTTCTTTCCTTCCTTCTTTTGTTCTTTTCCTTCCTTACCTTTCTCCCCTCCTTCCTTTCCTTCCCTTCCTTCCCTTCCTTTCCTTCCTTCCTTTCCTTCTTTTCTTCCTTCCCCTTCTTCCTTTTCTTTCCTTCCTTCTTTTGTTCTATTCCTTCCTTACCTTTCTCCCCTCCTTCTTTTCCTTCCCTTCCTTCCCTTCCCTTCCTTTCCTTCCTTCCTTTCCTTCCTTCCTTTCCTTCTTTCCCTTCCTTGCCGTTCTTAACTTTCTTATCTTCTTTCACTTCCTCACTAATTTTTCTCATCCATCTTTTCCTTTCCATCTTCATTTTCGATTAATATCAATACTGTTAATGTCGTATTGTTCTACCATAACATATCTACCAATCTTAAATCAAAAGTTCCCAACACGGATGACATTGTGTCTGTGGGGCCAAAAGGATATTTGTAATTCGAATAAGCAAGGAGTAAACTAACGCTCTTGAACTACGAATTAGTTTTATATAATTAAGCTTTCGAGAAAGCTTCAATGGGAAAGTGGATTTATCCGCATGAAGCTTCTAGTCCGAGGCCGAAAAGTCAAATATACTACATTCAGCTTTATCATTGCGTCAACATCACAGATAAGTGGTGCAGTAACTTCTCAACTTGTTACAAATTAGTTTAAGATCTGCAGTAAAATGCGTAGAAATTTTTACAGCTTCTGCTTGTGTTCAGGGTTGTCCTTTATTATTCTTACGAAAGCAACATTTATTAAAATTATTTAAACAATATTACGTAATATTCTTTTTCAATTTAGGGCAATAAACAGTCCTATAACCGTTTCTGTTTCAGAAGAACTTCCCTCCGTAGCACTCCGTTTCATATTACTGATAACTTAAAAGTTTGTCAGGTGTCCTCAATAAATCAGCTGATAAATTTGACTGCAGAAATTAATACAGATCTATTTCAGTTGCCTCAAAGTTTCATTCAATTATCCCACTTCCTGAGAGAAATAACATCATCGTATCATCACATTGTGGTTTTTCGTACGATATATTCAAGTAAAACTGGGCTTTTGAAATCTTTTGATTAACTGATTGATCTAGCCAAAGGACTAGTTAATATTATAGGCCAGCTATGTCGGTTTTTGTTCTTTGACAGCGGGATGTGTAGATCCATTATTTCCCAGAATTTCAATAGAGAGCTAAACAGTACTAATTCAATTAAAGTTATAGCACGGTTCTATAACCTGTATATAGTACCGTAAAAATTGATATGTAGCACTACAATAGATCTACGGATTTAAAAAGATCAATTCATGTGACAGACTTTGTAAATTGAATACAAACATTACCTGCCAAGTTCAAAAGAAGTCACGAAATTTGATTAAGAGGTAAATCGTCTTCAAACTATTAGCAAACCTAATTTGCTATGACAACAAAACTCGTCTCACATGAGCACGACTTTGAATGTAATCTTGTCATATTCCCACTCTTTTCGCTACTGAGTCATAAAAATTTACCTTTTGTTACGACATCACCTGTACTTCCTGACATCAATTATTAACGTCAAAAATCCTTTTAGGTAACCTCCGTTGCTGGCCAGTAAGAAAGTTGTTGAGCCCTTACCTCGGTCTATTAGCTGTTTTATAAACCTCGAGACGAAGCCCTCGGCTTAAAAAATAGTTGATATAGATCTCAGTGGGTTCGATAGCCCTTACTAATTTATTCTTGAGCATATGTAACACTTCGAATGCAGTGGATCAAGATATCTTTGTACCAAAACTTTAATAAATATGATGTACAAGATACGGCTCATCTTTGGTTTTGATCAAACTTGAGGAGACTGGATAGACTTCTTCGGTGGATAACTCCTATCCAATGGAACCCGGTTTTTCTCGGATTTATGTAATGGTCAGTTAAACATTCATAACTCGCATTTCACTGGCACACAAATGACAGACTCACAATTTCCAGATTAGCACTCGTAACTCGTAACTCACAACTCCAAACTCGCAAATCGTAACTCACCGAGTTACACACTCGCAAACTCACAGACTGGCAACTTACATGCTAGATGCAATCTTTTTCGAAATATCTATAATTTAATTCTGTTGCTAACATTATAGTTATCATTATTTTTATCATTACCATCATTATAATCATCATCAACATCGTTATTATCGTCGCCTTCATCATCATCATTAACGTTATCTTCATCATCACTGCTGTCGTTCTAGTCGTTCTATTTCCAATGTCCTTTCGGTTGGCTGTTGCATTGGTGTTGTTCATTTAAATGATTAAGGATAACCAGTCATTGTTTTAAATAGATATTTGTGACCATTATATGACTACTGGAAGCGAAGACTGCGATATGCAGTACATGAACATAACTCGAATCATCATCTGAGTCCTTACAGCTTAATGACTAAAGATTATTACCCGCCGTTAGAAAGCTATAGGATTCTATAACAAGCATACTTATAGCGACGTTTTTCTGGGATTGACACACCGAGGAGAGCGAAGCGAGTTCGGTCTCGAAAGTTGTTCATCTCGTGGTAAAACTAAAACTCTAAATAATACGATATCATTATTGGATATATTGGACTTACATTTACAATAAATTATAATTGCATTCATGGTTCATCGTTGAAATTAATCAGCTAAGCATGTCTTGTGATATAACTGTACTCGTAAACTTCAAAGTTGTTGTTTTCATTTCTAATATAATAGACACATGTATGAGTTGCAATCTGTTTCACAGTTAATATTACTGTAAACAGAAAACGTTCATCCATGTCTTAAAGCTGCCCTACATTTCCATAATATAAAGATTTCTCTTACTTTACATAGGAAACTCTGCAATTTTTCCGGCAAGCACAGGTACCAGAACATTTTTATAATAAACATCTTTATTATTATTATTACTTAACTTTTCGATCATTTCAACAGTTTTTTTATGTCCATATGATAGCCGAGCCTATGACGAACAGGCACATTTTAGAAGTTGACATAAAAGTAGAATGCTGCGTCCGCGGGATTGAACGACTTGTAAAAAACCAAAAGTGTTGGGAAACTGCCGGAACTTAAGTGTGGAAAAACTAATGTTTCGAGCAAAGGCCCTTCGTCTAAGTGAAATGTTTCAGACTGGCGAAGGGCCCTAGATCGAAACGTCAGTTCTTCTATACCTAAGTTCCGGCGGTTTGCCAACTCTTGGTTTTTAAAAATTTATTTATCTGAAATGCCCCAACTGGCGAGGCTGATAAGGCAGCCGAACGGAGCTGGTAGGGAGTTATCGTGTTCCCCTAATATGTTGTGTAGGTTTTTTTCTACATCGATACTGGATCTACTTGGTTGACCTTTACAGCATCTTCGTCATATATCAGCGAGGTTTTAAGGCGTGATGAACCACAACATGAATGAATTATAGTATACAAACAAGCATGAAAAAGATAAACAGAAAAGCTAATTCAAGTTTTGATGTATTTAGCATTGTAAATAACTAGTAAATAGAAAATTATATTAAAGTAGAGTGTTGCGTAGGAAGGGTTGATTTACGTGCATAAAAAACGAAACTTAATCGTCAGGTTTATGAATTTTGATTTTCAGCAGTTTCCCTTACCCTTTGGTCTTTTAGACATTAAATAGAATGTCGGAGAACGATGTAAAAATCTAGAAGGTTGCGTAGGCAATTTATAAAACAGCGTACAAAGTTAAAAGTTTGGTAGACTTGTGAATTTATGAAACAAAAGGATTTTTTTGATTTTTTGTTCTTTAGAATTCTACGTAATTGCGGCCGTCTTTACCAATCTTTCAATTTTTTTATGTTGTAACATAGAAAACACCTTTGTGTTTTCATCTAGTCAGCAGAAACTCGAGTTAAAGTCCACCACAACTAAAAATGTCGATGACAGTTGAAGAATAGTTATAATACTTGTTAGCCTTCTAATCCTTGTCCGGGTGCATGCATCTTCCATGCCGATTTCCAGAAATTGTGGTTATGGACAATTTAGGTGTAACAAACAGTCAGTGCTTTTAGTTCAACAAAAAATCTAATAGACCAATTGCATAAATACCACAATGCGTCATTGTATACGCATAGCCTCAATTTCATTCTTTTGAGTTCAATTCTAGTTCATCCATCGTTTTCAGCTTTTGTATTTATTCAATAGAATTCAAAAGAATCAAGTCGAGGCTATGCGTCTATTCTGATGTATTGTCGTATTCACGCAATTGGTCTATTCAACAGTCAATGTGTTTAGCATAGGTGGTTAGCACGATAGGAATTGTGTAAATATTAAAATGTATTATTCCTGTGTGCTGGAATGAAAGATAAGACACAGAGTGGAAGTTGTGGGGGATGCCATGAGAAATACCAAATGAGAAAAAAGAAAATAACTATATAATGGGAAGTCGTGAGTTCAAGAGAGGAAGAGAAGATCTGTTACGTTTCATAAAACGTTAGAAAACCCAAAACACTGGTGCATTGCGCGCAAAGAAGCAGAAGTACTTTATCGCATTCACAATAAGCAAATAGAAAAGAGTTTTCGTATTCCAATTGAGTTTTCCTTAACAAAAAATATCGGTGATACTTCAAGAATTTCTTTATACATTAAAAAAACCCAACCTCTTAATATCTTTTAGCTTCTTTTCCGACACCATCTACTACGGTTCGCACCAGCTGTGGTTATGGTCAATTTAGATGTAACAACGGTCAGTGTATATCTAGTTCTTATCTGTGCAATGGATATCAAAATTGTTATGACGGAAGTGACGAAGATGTATCACGCTGTCAAGGTAAACATTTAACCTACTTGTATGAAACTCTTAAGGTTACTGTAGACCTCGCTACATTTCACGTAAAACGTCAAAGCGCTCACCAATCACTAGAATATACTAAAGCTATATATGGTTAAAAAGCTCGTATAACTGGGTGCAATACCGTCATAAAAGAATTTAGAGTCTAAGAACAAGAAAAAATCTACTTCTGTTTCTGAAACTTCCTTTTCAAATTCAAGAGGCGAAAGTTAAACAAGGATTTACGGAAACCGTAAATCCTTGTTAAGATTTTATCCATTTTACCAATATACACAAGGATTTACGGTTTCCGTAAATCCTTGTGATGATGCCCTAATCATGATAAACGCTACTCATCTGTCTTTGCAACAGGACTCCCGTCACGATCTTCATTGATGATTATGATTACCACTATCACCTAACCGCGATGCCTTGCAAACTTAAATCAGTTCAAATAACTGCAAAACAACTTCCCACTTTGAATTTTGAGTTTGCAGCTTAAAGTCTTAGGAAATTTTTGCTGATCAAACTGTGGAACGCCATGGACTCAGAAACCCTTAAAATTTCTCACCTGTTATGGTGAATTAAAGCAAGTGAAAGCTTTATTCTGGCAAGATTTAATCTTTTTTGAAAGCTTCTCTTTCTATGTTTCAACCAAATATAACGTTACAAATCCTACAAGGGATTGTAGTTACATTAATCCAATCCACTAATAATTCATTAAGGAAAAACAAAAGAAAATAAATATTTAATCAATATTGTAAATATGGACACAGCATCGTCCTAATTTACAGGCACCTTTTCCCTCGAATTTCTTGGCTCAAATGCTTCGTATCTCTAAAATAGTTCGTAAATATACACATTCAGATGCATTCATTCGATAAGTAATTTACAATATCCGCGCCCGAACTGTATAGGGATTTGTTACGGCTCGCCTTGTAAGTCCCCATACAGTTCGACAGCTCATATTGTAAATAGTACATACAAGTCGCCATATAGTTTGTTAAGGTCAGCTATGCAGGATAATTTGTGGAAAGACGGTGTACATTGATTCTCAGCAAGACTTTCTTACCAACGTACGTGACGTTATCGCAGGTCCTGACACTGGAGAAATTAAGTGATATGTCAGTTTGTAGGTGCAGACCGAATTAAAAAAACAAATAAAACATCGCTGCAGGTGCGGATCCAGGAATTTTAGAAACTGGGGCCGAATGGGGGTTGGGGGTAACCTCGCAGAAAAATTTTAAAATACACAGGCTCGGATATGAGAATTTTCATGTGTTTTCTTGTTAAAATTGTATGAATAGTTTCATCACCATATAATTTCAATAACCATAGTTTGAGACCGGAAGACGCAATGCATTGATAGTGGACTAGACATGGTGAAGTAAACGCGTCAATACAAAACCACGCATCTCGTTGACAATGCTAATTCACTTCAAAACGCCTGACTAGAAAAGTATCAAGACATAAAAATTGGCTTCCAGACAAAAGGTTGGCCGCGACCCCCACTGCCCCCTAAATCCACCCCCACCTTGAATTAAATCTCAGTTACTATAAACAAATGATATAAATTATATAAATATATAGTATTTACCAAATGAGCGGCAGTGTTCTATAGAATTTACAAGCTCGAGTCGAAAGCTAGTGATTCAGTATGTACGATACAACACCGACATGAATGTTGGAAAGTAAAACAAGAAATTTGAAGTTATTTTAACTCGGAAAAAAGCTCTATTCGAGAGTCGGATAGTCTATCAAGAACTGATATGATAATCTGATACAGCCACTAGTGGTAACACTATGTGATACTATGTGATACTAATTGCGTGGGACGATACTACACTGTGCTACTTTGTGATACAACCACTAGTGGTTGTATCACATTTACACACACTGATTAAATATTAATTTCTTTTGAAGTTTTCTCAGGAGTTATTAATGGGTTTCACAAATATATATGTATATATATTTGTGCTAATTAAAATAACTAAAACTAACTATATTATATATATATATATATATGTATATAAATTATCATGATATCATGGAAGTAAAGAAATTTTTTCAAATGAATTCTTCGAGCTTAAAGTCTTACGTGAAACTTTACCCTCAATAAATATCTCTTTTGTTTTCTTACATAACCTTCTGATCTAGGAAACACAAATAAGTGCCAGCTTAAAATTGATCTTGGTTTTATTCTGGATTCATCTGGAAGTATTTCCAACAGTGAATTCGAAAACATGAAGACATTCGTCAAAAGCCTCACTAACTTCTTCACAATTTCATTGGATGAAACTCGTGTGTCGGTGATGTCATTTTCAAGCACTAACATTATTCATATTCGCTTCAACGAATACTTTCCAAACAAATTTAGTTTTGACACCAGAGTGAACTATACGCCATATTTAGGTGGAGGAACTAATACGGCAGCAGCTCTTAACGTTGCGTACACCACTATGTTTACATCAGCTTATGGAGCGCGGAATGCGGGTAAGGATGTTATTTTTGTATCAACTTTAAAAGTTATAAAATGTTCAAATTATCGCAGAAATACATTTGTGTTTAGTTAATCTCTATGCAGCTAGAGCTAATTCAAGTAATGTAAATTAAAACAGATACCTGTTATTCTTTTCACGGAAAAAAAGACGAGGGTAATATGACTTCACGAGTAACGTAGACAGAAAGCAGTTGCCTCTGTCTCTCTTAGAGTGGGGGTGTGTGTGTGTGTGTGTGTGTGTGTCTCTCTCTCTCTCTCTCTCTCTCTCTCTCTCTCTCTGACGATGCTAGAGGAACACGTTTGTTTTTCTGGCGGAGTATCTTACATAGACAGTCATTTTATCCCTTCCATTCCCATTGCTGTCGTATGGCAACATTAGATTTTTTAATCTGTCTAACGCCAAACTATTTTACTCGTCAAGGGGACAAACGTAGGTAAGGAAGGAGTTAACTTCAACCATAAATTGTTTACTTTCAAGGGGTTAAAAAAGTACTGATCATTCTCACGGATGGTTACAGCAATGGTATGGTCAGCGGTCCAGCACAGAATCTCAAACATGCAGGGATGGTGATTTTCTCAGTGGGAATAGGAAGTAGTGTGTCTTATCAAGAACTCCATGAAATGGCTTCAAACCCAAAGGACCAACACGTGATTCGTCTTGATAACTTTAACCAACTCCCAGTCTTAGCTCAGCGGATGTCTTCAAAAACATGTAACGGTAGGTTTTGAGATTATTCTATGTAAGTGGTTTGCACCTGATTTTTTTTTTTTAAAAAGCTCATCAACAATTCATGAGCAAAATTCAAAAGAAATTAATGTTTAATCTGTGCCTGCATACTATGATACAGAGCCTATCAATAAAACATCAGTATCTGTAAATGTAATACAGACACTGATGTATTATTAATCAGTTCTGTATCACATTTACAGACATTAGTGTCTGTATCAACAAGTTTTGCATCGGCTTTCCCATACTCCAATTGAAATTTTGCGGTAATATATAACTTGTTTTAAATTTTCTTTTTACTCAATATTAATGTCAAATGTAGTAATATGGGACGTTTTAGAAGTCATTTACAAAATTCGTGTCCGTTCTGTATC
>JBAHVQ010000118.1:19968-62333 GCA_036872915.1 Nanipora kamurai
GTGGGTTCGATTCCCGCCTAGGGCTCAGAAATCGTTTTTCTGAGGAAACGAGCTTGACGAACGTCCTCTGTTGTTCTTGCTAAGTTATGTCACCTTAATGATGGCATAAAATATAACTTTTATTCCAGTCAACTTCAACATAAAACTTCTCATGATTACATATTATAATGATTTCATTAAAATTATTTTAAAAATGCTACACAGGTGTTTCATCTGAGAACACTTTCATGATACTTTATTTAATATATTTTATTATGGACATAATGTAAAATAAAAAAAGAATATAAACATGCCATAATATTTGTATTTATTGTTATTCCAATTTCAGTTTGTAGCCTTGGAAATAAATGCAAAGAAACATGTTTCATGTTATACAACTATGATATCTGTATGAAGTGGAAACTTCTGGGTTCATAGGTGTAAAAGTTGTGCCTGATATTAGCGTTCAGAAAAATGGTGCATCTTGGGTAATCAGGACAAAATCGAAAAGAAATACTCAACCCATGCAATATGCTTCCTTTGAAGTTCACTACACAGGTCAGTACACCTTTTCAATTTTGCCCTAATTACCCAAGATGCACTGTTTTCCCGAAAGCGCTTGTTGAGATAAAGCTTCTCACTTGAAACATTGTGGCCGATGGTTCTCGTAAGATTCCATCTGCTCACATGCTTTTGTTTTGATTGACAACTGTTTAGTGTTAGAATTAAGGCTGGCGTCACGTTTAGAGCTTAGGGAGATGGGATCTAATACTGACATTGGGGGAAACCCACAGATGTAATCATAAACAAGCGAAAACCACATGCGACATAGTTAACCATATTAGAAGCCAACACCAATGATCACACATTGTGATCAGGTCTTAAATGAATAGACCATAAACACACATAAATAAGGTTCCTTCATACTCAACCAAAACGCACGCGAAGTATGGTACAGTGCGAGTATCTCAACCTCTTCAAAGTATATTATTACTTTGTTATTTTCATACCTTAGCCTTTTTTCCAATTTCAATAAATTATCTTTTAGTTTTGTCTTATCACTCGAAAAGTCTTCCTTTATAGCATTCTCAAACGTTTCGTTCACCAAACAACGAATATCTCTCGTTGTAGCAAGCGCTGTGCTGTAGTTTTCTTTCTCGATTTCACTCGCCATCTTTGTTTCTGGGTGATACTTTAAGTAATCCTCACATAGTTTCTCCTGCAAATTCCTGGATCAACGTCACGGAATGACAGGCAAATTGAACTGGCTTTTCAACTCGATCAATTAACATCATTCACTTCGCTCTGGAGAAGGCTTCAGAACATGAACAAAAAGCGATATCATTGTGCTTTTACAAACACTTCATTTGCGCTTTCCAAAGGCTGTTTTCCACTTCAAACGCACCGTGCCGAAACGCAGCATTTCCTTTTGTCTTCAAATCATTAGTTCTACCCGAGAACTCACTAGAGAAAGGAATACGCCACGTTTCGGTGCGGCATGGTCGAAGTGGAAAAAGGCCTTAACTCCTACCTGTCCGCATAGGTCCTCAGTGACCTATGGAGACTGTAGATTTTACTCGTCAAGGCCGGGGAAAGTCCTCGGACAGGAAAGAATTAATCTTCGGAAAATTCGAATGTTTATGCCAGCCAATCAGAATCCGCAAAAGAACAAAATGTTACACTGTACATGGCGCGGTCTGGCGCGAGATTTAATTACCATGGAAACACAATTAGTGTCATTCCATCACAAAAGACTCATCAAGTAGGGTAGCTGTCGTGTTTGGTTACATTCGAAGAGAAAAAGCTACCAAGGAAACATTGGAAGCAATTCCTCTTCTCTTTGTCATGGAAATCACGAGAGGAACTATCGGGTCGGATGCTTGGAAGAGGGCTAGTGTGAAGAACCTCCAGCTGGGAAAAGCAGTAGTGAATCGAAGTGAAAAAGCTTGCGAACTTGGGCAGCAATTGGATCCGTTGCCAAGCCTTCGGGATAACTGCATTCAACAAAGTAATGCTCGAATTCACGCCTATGTGAGAGCGACCAGGGCTGTTGTTATTAAACTAAGAGAAAGTCTGCTTGATACTAACGAAGAAATCAAGTCTCTTATCCGAGGAAAGGAGAACTTAGAGCGTGCACTAGAACATATTCGGAAAGACCTAATTCTGAACCAAAGGTCGTGCGAAGTGAGAGCAACGCGTCCTCCAAGAGAAAGGGTATGCTTATCAGCTTGTGAATCTTTTGAGTTTTATTTTATGGGCCGAAGTTAGTAACATGTTCGCCTTTTGTATTAAGTGGGGGCTCCGTGACGATACCTTATTAAAAGGAAGTTAAAACAGTTTAAATACTTTGCATTGTCAAGTTGACATATACACATATCAAACAGGTTATCCACATTTCCAATCGAAAAAAAAACATCAAGCATCCTTTCTCGGAATTTTTTTGAAATAATTTCAATGAAAGAAGTTCCTTTCTTTGTCTACTGAAGTGTTAATTTAATGTCTGTGTCTAAAAGAGTTATATTTTCTTCTAATTAAGGCAATTAAAAAGAGGAAGTTATATGATGTTTAAATGTAAACTTCCCACCTGTGATGTTAAAAGCTTTGTTACAGTTTCATTGTTGCTAAGGCTGCGATTTTAATATTCATGATTTCAAAGAGTCCTCTGGTTCCAAACCGAGAGATCGGGTCAATCTCATTGACCAAAAAAACCCCATGTCAAAAGATTTCGATCAGAAATCACCCATAGTTGGTTCACGAACGAGATGGAAGCTTCCTAATTGATACTGCGATAGCTTTGCCTAATGCGTTTCCGGACGACATAAGGATATAAAAATGAAATGTTTTTTCAAATGGCTCATATACGATCATTCTGAGACATTAGATGGTCTTAAAAGCTCATCATTAACTTTAAAACAGTTTCTTTACTGTCAATAAGTTGCTATTGAAATAGCAATTCTACCGCACATTTTTCTCACTTGATGCTTCGTTAATAAAGAGTGTATTTTAAAACAAAATTGAAAATAAATTTGACATTGAAACATTGGGTTGCACCCATACATGCTCAGGCACAGGGTTATGTCACTTTCAAGTTTCATTTAGTCCTAAGAACTTCATGTCCCACATGGTTCTCACATTTTCTGGCCATCTCCTTGCAGAACACTTGGTTCACAAGTTGCACCCCAAGCCATCAGTCCTTCAAGTCGAAAAGTTCGGACACAGTGAGCAAGTGTCTCCCATCTCTGTGACCAGGGTTTGCTTCTCAGGTTCTGAGCAGTTGTCTGACTAAAGTAACCTTGGCTGCCTGTCACAAGACTATTGTACAGTTTGACTCTACCAAAGACTACAGGTTTTCTCTGGGTAATTGGGTTTCTTCCTGTAGTAATAGGGATGCCCCATTCTGGACATACTTGTGAAACGGCTTAGCTACCTGATATGGTTATCTAGTGTAATTCAAGTGACTTTACATCCAGTTTTAGTATTCATAGTGTAGTGACACTGTGATGGGGAACAATGCATGTAAATGTGCTGAAAAAACAACTGCTTCCCTGAACCCACTCTCACAATATTTATTTGAAATTGGATCATATGATTGTCGACTTGCATCTTCATTTCACACCTGGGCCGGGTTGTTCAAAAGGCGATTATCTTAATCCAGGATTAGTGAAAACTTTGTGGATGAAATATTGCTAATGCAGGAAAGAATGTTCAAAGTTTTCTGTTCATATATCGTATATGTATAGAAAGGTTTTGTTCCAGAAAATTTTCACAAAAGTTATCAAACGGAACATGTCCAGTAAAAGAGCCGATTAAATTTTAACCTAGGATTAGCGCTAATCGTCCTTTGAACAACTGGGCCCTGAAGGTTAACTGAGACAAGAAAATTAAGCCAGCACAAAATTTGCTATGGGGGCAACTGTTTCTATTTTCTCTCCACATTAGATTTCATCTCATGACTCTACTAAAATAGTCTTGCACCTGCTCTAGGGGGGGCACCCTCACTTAAACTCTGATAATATATCCTACTCATGAAACATTTATGTCAACTATAAAATATTTTTGACATAACTTTTTTGAGAATTAGTGAGTATTAAGAATAAATTCAGCAGAAAGAAATGTAAAACAAAAATTGCTGCAATCTTCCAAAGGTTGCACTGCAGTACTAATCAAATTTCAGTTGACAACTGTGGATGTGTAATAGTTAGTAAAAATTCATGGTTAAGAAGAGGTTTTGCCTAATTGACCTCTGGAAAAACGGAGTTTGTAAGGTTTTAAGAATTTTCTATTCATTTTTTGTAACTGCTAACCTTCAGATGACCAGTGAGATGCTTTAATGATTAGTCTATTTAGAGACTCTTATACAGAGTAATGGTTGCAAATGCAGGTCCATACCTAATGGAATGTTTGTCATGGAAGACATAAAGCATAATAATAAATGAATAAAAAGTAAAAAAAAAAAACTCAGAATTTTGAAGTATTGTATAAGGATCTCCAAACAATCTAAATAACAGCTCTCTAGATCCCTCTCTGACAGGTCATTCATCAATAAATTTTGGTACAAGCCTGAAGTGTGTTGGTTTGTTTGATTTACACAGCTGCCAACTATACAGGAGCCTCAGTATCTCTGTAATCCTTAATTATTATGGTTGTTGAGGTTCAATATAAATGAATGTTTGAATGTGAACCACTGTTGTGTGTTTCTTCAAAAATTTCACATACCCATATCTCACTGGTCAATTCAGAAGGTAATGGATCCAATTCCTGTCAGGAGTTCCGACACTTTATATAAAGTTTAAAATTGTGTGTATTTTATCTTATTGTTATGGTTATTGTCATTGTTGGTATTGTCATTGGTTAGTTATGTTGTTGTTGATCTGGTGTAAAAATTATGGTTGCATAGGCATATGCAAGTGGTAGCCAAAGGAGTAATCAACTCCCAAATGTCAAAAATATCAGTTTAAAATGCTAAAAACAGGTAGTTAGCATTTTAATCCAACAGTTTTTGCATTTAGTCTCCCAAAGTCCAGATTCATCTTCGTATAGTTGTGGCTATGGTCATGCTGATACTCATTATCAGTATTAGTATTATTATTATCATTATTATTGTCATTATTTCTATCCTTATCATTATGATTATCATTGCTGTTGTTGTTATTATTGTTATTGTCATTTTCATAATTTTTATTATAACCATCATTGTCTGTAACATCATCATCATCATCATCATCATTATCATGATCATCATCATCAATATCATAATCATTATCATCATTATCATTATCATCATCATTATCACCATTATTATCATCATCATCATCATCATCATCATTATCATCATCATTATCATCATCATCATCATCATCATCATCATCATTATCATCATCATCATCATCATCATCATCATCATTATCATCATCATTACCATCATCATCATCATCATCATCATTATCATCATCATTATCATCATCATCATCATCATCATCATCATCATCATTATCATCATCATCATTATCATCATTATCGTTATTGTCATGGCTATTATTACCATTATCATTGTCATCATGATCATCATCATCATCATTGTGATTGTCATTGTGATTGTGATTGTCATTATAATTATCATTGTCATTATCAGCTATCAATATCTTTGCCATTATTATTATCTTTCTTATTATCATTATCTTTGTCATGATCATTATCATTATCTTTGACATCAGTATATTTGCCATTATCATTGTCATTATCATTATCGTTGTCATCATCATTATCATTGTCATTGTCACAATTGCTATCATTATCATTACCATAATTATGATTGACTATGGTTATGAATCATGAGTGTGATTAAGATAATGATAACGATTGAGACCATGATCACGAACGTGAACATGATCTTGACCATGATTATGATTGTTGTATATTGATAATCAACTTCTTATCCTTTAGGAACCTGATGGAGCAGACAATCTTCTCATAAATGAACGTCAGCGTCTTCTGAAAGTAAAGCGCCAGCTTGAGAGCCAACTGCGAGCCGTTCAGAAGCAGCTGCATACCTTGGATAGCTGCCGAAAGCGGCTCTCAGCTGTGCTTCAGGAGCGCTCACGGGCTGTGGATCTCATCTGTCAGGCCGTCAGCTCAGTTAGGGGTTCTCCGCACCGTGGCAAAGACCAAACCTTTGAGAAACCCCAAACTCCACCAGTTGAACCTCTTGGTCCCTACACTCCAGAAGCGGCCAACTCGATTTCGAGCGCCTTAGAAGCACGGGAAACATCGATTGGTCTTAGGAAAGCTGTAGCGCAGGGTATTGAAGAGATAAATCAATTGCAACGCTCTACACATAGTTCTGTAAACCACGGTATTACACAAAAGGTGGCCGAGACAGTTAATATTAAGGTATGTGAGCTATTAATCTTCTTGACTGGAGTAAAATCTCGTGTATCTGTACATTAAAGTTCATTATTAATTAAGTCCTTTACACCTCCTTTTGGGGTTGACTATTCTGAGCATGAAAACAAATCGATGTTCAGAATAATCCCCTCTCCGATTTTTTGGATCAAGGGAAACTTCAGTTTCAACCTTTGAATACAAAAATTTAAAGTAAAGCTCTATTTTCAATTCTAATGTTGACAAATAAACATGTTTACTCTTGTAGACAAGTTGAAAACGATAGTGATTATATGTTAACAATTGGGGGGGGGCTTGCGTGTCACGTGCATGCCCGTATGAATCAACAGAGAACGTTCGCGTGTGACGTAAGAGATTTTATACAGGGGTGTATTATGGTGGTTAAGTGATCGATCAAACTTACAGACTTGAGTAAGTTAAGGAACCTTATACCACCATAATTCAGCTCTCCAGTTTGCCTCCCTTAGACGTTGGCGGCTGATCCAGGATCAATGTTTGGGAGGAGCCAAAATTGGTGAGCGATTACGTAAGATTCCCCTTCCCCAGACAACGAAGTATGATCTCCACCCGCGTGTGCAAGTGAAGTATGTCAAACGCTTGCTTCTCACAGCACAACATCATTTATTTTGAGACTACTCGATGCTGCGACGTTATTCTAACAAATATTCTACATTGAAACAATGCTGCATGCCCATGTTTCCCCAGTTTTCGAAGGATAATACTATAAATTCTAATGTTCGGTTCTTTTTCTGAGAGGGGTCATAAACAAGTTTGGATCCCAATTTTCAGCTTGGACGGGGTGGCATCGGCCGTTTTGCTCCACCCAAGATTCACCCTTTCCCTTTAAACACGAAGTGAGCGTATAAAAGATAGAGCACCCACTTAATTCCTTCCTGTCCGTATAGGTCCTCAGTGTGCCAGAGTAAAAATACTAAAATCTCCATAGGTAACGCCAGACGATTTTACTGGTCAAGGGGAAAGTCTTCGGACAGGAAAGAGTTAAAGTGCATTCTAGAGTTAAAATTTTGATAATAGAATTTTTGTTCTTTAGCCTCTAAATTGCCCTTTGGCAGATAATTGAAGAACGTAAAGCTTTGGTTTAACCTCATATTTCGAGTCATGTTTACCAGTAACGAACTCGCTATGCTGTGTTACACTAGAATACATTTTAATTTTACATTTTTATGGATCGCGGAAATGGTACCCATATGAACCTTGGTTAAAACCTTGGACGTGCACCGATCATTTTTTCACCAGCGTTTTTGCACCATATGCAAGGAACTTCTTACATTTTTTCGCAAAAAAAAACTCTAATACGGCTTACCTTCATCTTTTCAATAGCAACACTTGCAAGTAAGCTCAGGACAAGCACGAATGGCCATTAATCGTGGTCAGAGATGGTACGATTCCACTGGACTTTCAATGGGATACACTTTGGTAGGTTGTTTATGCTTAGCAATGTTATAAACATGAAACGCACGATCGATCCAGGTGGCTCCTTATGCTTAATTGCAGGAGCGATTGATTGGGATCGAGGCCTTAACCAGGGATGTATGTGCTAGGGTTACCTTTACCAAACTGAAATTTCGAGGTTGTTTTGAATTACTGTCGTTGCCATACAAACAGAGTACATCTCTTAAAGTCGGTTTACACTATCAAAGTTTCTTCGATCAAAGTAAAGTTTCACCAAAGTTTTTGATAATGTAAACATCTCTTAAAGACAACCGCTGCTTTGAAATACTTTGGTCAATTGCTTTGATCAAATACTTTTATGAAAGATTTTGATTACAGAAACTTTGGTGTTATTTAAAACCGCCCTTAATACAATGCTACCACGTTAAACTTCCGTCACCGTTTTCCTTCTCTGCCAAATTTGGCATTACGGGCGAAAACCATTGAAATAATGTCCTGGGGAATCATGAGTTTCCAAAGCTTAACAAAACGGTGTTCAGGTACCTCAGTCACCTGTTGATACAACTGGGCCCTGCGGCCCAGAAAAACTTTCTGAAGACTAAAAGTAGACGAGCATCTTTCGGTCGTCTCTTGTAAATCCAAACTCACGCATGGGACACACTCATGCTGGCACTTCTTCAAATATTGTTTCTGTGCACATGTATTCGTCGTTCAGTTACGTACCTTCAACACCGCTATCAAACTTGAGGGACTCAACCTTTGCGTTCTTTTGATTTGAGATGACATAGCTGGGCCCAAATATTCAACATTATTTTTCAAACTGGGGTATAAAAATTACGAATGGGTAAACTCTTCTTGTATTCGTGCGAATTGTGTTCAGCTGTCGGGTCTTAATGAAATATAACAAAGGTTCTCGCGCTTTTTTGAACTAAGTGTCCGGAGCCCACTAACGCATATCATGTGTAACAGCGATGTTACGTCGTCTACTCGTTTTACCGATTGCTAATGATCGTTTATAACTTTAGGGTCCAGTTTCTTACTCCGACTTGACAACGCGCGAGCGTCTTGACCGCCCAATGGTTCGAGTTTACCAACGTCATCCGGGAAATCAGTTACCGGAAGCAAGAGAAATCGTCCAGGGAAACGAAGGCCTGCTGGACTCGCTTAACGCTACCGGCCGTAACATAGGCTTACTCAAACTTACCAAACTCCGCCTGGATGCTGATGCGCGCGATAAGAAAGAGGCTGCCTTGCTTGATTCTAAAGTTGTACGCATGCGCCGACGTCTGGCAAACCACCGCTGGGTTGTCGGCGATGCCATCGAGTGTTGAATTAATTAAACGAATATCCTGGTTGGAAACCGTAGCGAATTAAAGGAACCGCTATATATATATCAGAATTTCAATAGGTGAATACTTTTTCTAATTCTGCGAACATTTAAGCTACATTGCTCGTCTATATAAGAAGTCTCCTGTGAACTATTTACATCGTCCGTGTAATTCCCTTGTGAATATCATGTTGTAATGTTTTCTAAAATCAAGAACAATGTTGCGATTTGTGAATAGCTGTATATTTTCTTATTAAGTAATAGACATTATATAGTGAGATTCTATCACTTAGGTTGGGGACACTATATTGGGATTGCATGGGTATCGGCTTAGCGTTGGCCACTTTATGGCGATTGCATGAAGTATCACCTTAGGTTGAGACACTATATGTGGATTACATTAAACGTCACGTAAGGTTGGAGACACTATATAGGATTTACATGAAGTTTCAATTTAGGTTGGAGCCGGTATATGGGGATTATATGAAGGATTACCCTAGTTCGAACACACTATATGGGGATTACATCGAGCATCACTCTAGTTTAAAGGCACTATATGCAGTATATATGAAGTATCACTTTAGGTTGGAAACACTATATGGGAATTACATAGCACTAGTGACAGATTGCATGAAGTATCCTTCTGGGGTCTGGACACAATATTAAGATTATATGAAGGAGTGATTTTGAGTGATTTCTTTTTGACATTTACCGAAAGAACTAATGAGGTCAACCCACTTCAGAACTGTCAAGAAATGGTCAAAATTTTAATGTTTAACGAAGATAATGTAGTTATAGAGCAGTTTGAGTGATTTAAATGTGAGATTATTTACGAAATTTTTAAGATAGGAACATTCCACCCAAAAACATGGGAATTTTTCCATGGTTTCTGACAATTCTTACAAATTGGAACTACTCCGACAAAAGGTCAAAATAAGCGAGTTTTGGAGCTTTTTAAGTTATTTCAGGGTTAGATTTTCAACAATTTTTAGAATCGAAAAATTTTTCAAGAAAGTAAAGAGATGGTTACTGATGATTTTTCAACCAGTTTAGACTTTTCAGAAAAGGCCAAATATTAATGTTTAAGAAAGGAAGATAATGTAGTTTTTGTACCATTTTAGTAATTTACAAGGTAAAATTTTCTTTTTATAAGAAAAACTGGAAAATCTTCATAAAAATCATTATTTTTACACATGGGTTAACACACTGGTTTTGATGATTTTTTTTTAATGAGTTTGTAACGTTTGAGAAAAGTTTAAAATAGGTATGACCAAGATAATGTACATCAGGAGCTCTTTAGGTGAATTTAAGTAGGAATTTTCATCAATGTTTAAGGTCCAGAAATTTTAGAAAAACGGTTAAGGGATTAATCCATGGCTTGACGACTTTTTGGACCCTTTCGTCTAGTTTAAAACTTTCGAAAAAAGGGTAAAATATAAAAGCTTGACCATGATAATATAGTCCTGGAGCTACTTGAACGATTTTAAGGTAAGATTTTCATAACGTTTAAGATCGGAAAAGTTTACGAAAACATAAAGGGATTAACCCATGGTTTTTACGACTTTCTAGGCCAGTTTGAAGCTTTCCGAAAAGGCCAAAATATGAAAGCTTGCACGAGTTAATGTAATATTAGAGCTATTTCTGGGAGTTTAGCCCTTTAACGGGTGGGCGTTTATGAGGTCTGCTCTTTTTGTCAAGATTTCAGTGATGGAGATACCAGGCGAAAAATGTATTCTGGTGATTTAACGGAAAACGTCGTCCGTGCGATAATTTTTATCACCAGATCTCTCCTTGACGAGTAAAATTGTCTGGCGTTAGCCAGAGTAAAATTGATAACTGGAAAATGGCAACAGTGCTTGGTAAAGGTGAGATTCTCATCAATTTTTAGGGACGAGTAATTTCACAAAAAGTGAAGGGGTTAACCCGCGGGTTTTCACAATTTTCCAGCCCAGCTTACAACGTTTGAGAAGTCAACATATGAATGTTTGACTAAGATAACGTATTTCTGGAGCCATCTGAGTGATTTTAAAGAGAGATTTCAACAATTTTTGAGGTCAAGAAATTCCATCCGAAATTAAAGGGGTTGATCTTCGATTTTTGATTATTTTTTGACTTATTTAAAACTTTTAAGAAAAGATCAAAATATGAAAGTTTCCACCAAGATAACGTAGTTCTTGAGCAAACTGAGCGATTTTAAAGAGAGATTTCGAGAGGTAGTTAAGGTTTTTCTGAAAAATAAAGGGATTAGCCCCTCAGCGTTTTACTGGAAATTTTCGACCTTAAACATTGATGATAAAAAAGGTCAATATATGAATGCTTGACCAAGATAATGTAGTTCTAGACTATTTGAATGATTTCACGGTGAGATCAAAATTATTTGGCGTACTTGAAAACTAGGCTCGCCAGCAGATCGTAAGCAAGACCTAACATTGACATTTTCACTCCATCGCCAACATTTTTAGATAACAAGCGTTGCAAAATGCTTTTCTTTCTCTACATATTTACTGATAACACCTTACCGATTCCACGATTGACATTATTGCAATTAGTGACTGTGTGGTTCGGGTTCAAACCACTAGGTTTTTAGTATTTTACAAGGGGAGAACCCTCAGTCAGCAAGAAGTTGAACGTGAACGAAGAGATATGCTGACAAGCATTTCAAAGGTTGGAAACAGAACATTCATAGTTCATGCCACGTCAATGGTGAGCGGTTTTCTTCAAAAGCGAAAACTTAAAATACAGTACGATTACAAAGTACATATTTACTTATCTGACAACATCTGAAATAGTTAGATTTTAAATCGAACATACGTCATAATAAAGGAAGACATCATGCAAAAGTCCTTTCACATCCAGAGCTAATTTAGCTTCTAAGACGAATATTTATGTAGTTTTTACTGAGCCAAAGCTTTTTCTTTTTTCTATCATATTAAATTATACAATATATATTCTGTTTTATTCCCAGAGGCGGGGATACATCTAATGGACCGCTACAGTCCATTAAATCTCATCCTAAATATGTTCTTTCATTCTTCTCATCCCTTCCGTTCTTTCTTTTTGCTTTTATTTCTTTCTCGTATTTAGTTCTCTTACCCTTTTTGTCGTTTTGTACTCATTTTCCTTATTGTTTCTCTTTTTTTTCTCTCTTTTCCTTTCAATCAACTATCAAAATAAGTTATCCCCAGGCTCTTTTTAGTCCACTAATGACTACTGATTAAGTAGGTGTACTGTGAAGTCATCTCAGCCGCACGATTGAAAAGTTCTTCACTTTTCATACAGGAGTGTCTTTGTCTAGTTCGAAGATTAGGTTCGATTGATGAATAAGATCTTTCCCGCCGTTTTCACCTGCTTTCTCTAGTAGCTGCAGAAGGATGGCTTTCTTTCGTTGCAGCCTTTCGTGTGATTTTCCAGCAGCTGATAATCTCTCTTCGAGTTTCGATACTACTTCCGTCAAGTCTGCATTTTCTTTCTGGAGATGCGATACTACGTTGCTGTACTTTTCCATTCCTTCTTCCGCATCTTTTATCTAATGGTTAAAAGTCAAATCCACGGCTTGTGATATAATTGAATTTATGAGACCAAATGTTTACCGGGCAGGAGGCGGCCATTGTACTCAAATTGGTTTGGGTAATTAAACATAAGCGCGGTTAAAATTTGTTAGATTTTAATTTCACAGTGAGGTAGTGAGGACTAAACAGCTGAACCAGCAGGGTAATATGTCGAAGAAAAGGAGGATTCTATCACCTTGACTAACATTCAGGTAGAAACATTTGCTTCAAATTTTCGGGGGGAGACATTTTTATGTAAGAAAGGAAAAATACAATTTAATTTCCAAACACGCGAATGATTTAAAGCGTGTTATAGCTAATGTGATACTTATTTCATTGCTGATAATCTTAGAAGCAAACTTACTCCGGCGTATTTTAAACAATGCAAATTCAAACTAATGTTGTTATAATTGAGATATATTGAGACGAAAAGGTGAAGAATATTCCTTTTATTCCTTTTCCGTACATAAAACTTACATGGTCGCATATTTCATCAACATCTTTGGCTTTTAATGTTCTTTTCGTGTGACGCGACTCTTCTTTCTTGTGACCTAAAGCACTTTTCTGGATATTCCTCATTTCTTGGCTATTAGCTTCGACCTAAAAGGAAGACATGTTACTCAAACAGTTGCTCACTTTTACGTTTCGATGCAATAAATCATATATAATTAGGTTCGAACGATGTTGGATACGATCTTAAAATACCTGTAACTCATTAAAGTCTGAGGAAGTAGAAAAACCGTTCAAAAACTTTTGCTAAACTTTCTGTCCGTTGCCCAGCAACGAACCGTTGAATTATTGCGCGCGCCAAAACCCACTATTCTGACTAAATTTCTTATGCAGATTTTAAAAACTGTGGTGTTGATTCGAAATTTGAATAGAAAGTAGGTGGAAACTGCAAACGTTTACATCGAACACTGATGTTGGATATTTGGAGGTGTCGCACCGAATTGAGTTAAGGATTCCTCTAAAGCCCCGTTGTTTACTTCGGTTTTTCGATTAGTTTTTTGGACTACATCCCGAGAAATATTTTGTCAAAAGTATCAAAGTGTCAAAAAAAAAAAATTCCTGTTTATCTCGCCCCCTAGTTACCTACCAACCGTAATAAAATACTCTCAACGTGGAGAAGGATAGCTCTCTCCATAGGCGTTACTATAATGGTTAAATATTTAAGAAAAATCATCGATGAATTGTCCAGACCGAGGTATAATTTAAAAATACAGCGTTAGGATCAACCACAATGACCACGGTCCAGATGTTGAATCAAGTGAAACTTTGGATTTATCCTTTTGTCTACTTACTTTTTCATTCAGTTCTTTTATTTCGCTTTGGATTTCTTCGTAAAGCTTGTCTGTACTTGACGTCTCTGATTTGCTGACAAACGTTTTTAATCGGTCAACGATAAGGTTTAGTTGTTGTTGCTGGTGAGGGTCGCTTTGGTGGGCCTTCATCTGCAATGAAACAAGCTTTGTCACCCTTAATTTTGCGTTGGGGTAATAAGTTGAGTTAGTAAGTCAATTTTGACCAAAAACCATAGCCAGCCGATAATTTGAAAAAGTATAAAACAAAACATATTCCGAATATAATCATCTTGTAAAACTCAAGATATGATATCATATCCTGATATCATATGCTCATATCCTGAGTTTTTCAAGATGATTATATTCGGAATATGTTTTGTTTCATAAGTGAATTTTGTAGTTGGAAGTTTTCTGGCTATTCATACAAAGCAGACGCTGCGTGGTGGACCTGTGCAAGTACGACCCTGCAGAGACACAGCCACAACAAACTCACTGTCCCCAGGAGGGGGCTAGAGTGGATGATTTAAATCACGGGGGGTAGGGATTCGGAAACTTATCCGAGCTTACAAACTTGAGCCCTCACGCTTACCGTATCTTGGACCAAGTGCAGTTCTTTTTGGTACTCCAGCGTTTGGATTTCCATTGCATATTTCGCCTCGTTAAGATTTCTTTCAAGGACACTCTGCTTATTCTCCAGAGAAGTGTTTTTCTTTCGCAAGTCTTGGATCTGCTCCACACTGTAGTCAACAAAGTTATTCTTAAACGAAATAAATGAATATATTATACATAGGCACTCATTTCAGATGTAGTAAAATGGGCTAATTTTTTCAAGAATTGTTGATTCTACCTTGGCCGAGTACTCTTCACTGGTGTCGACATCAATCCCTTCACGGGTGACCTCTATTTCTTTGTGCCCTTCCTCTTCCTGGCTCTGCACCAGTCTTCCAGATTCTTCTAATCCCAGTTTCCGGTACTCCAGATTAGTAATCTGCGCATCCAAATCAGTCTTTCGTAGTTTCATTTCCGTCACCTCACTACAAAGTTTAGACTTCTGGTGTGCCAATCCTTCGATTTCTCGCTGTAAGCATTTGTTTTCATGGAATGCGTATTGCATTTCATGGTCCTCTTTGGCTCCGAAATATCCAAAGCCCACCCGGCGTTCGCCAGTAATCCTCTCACCATCATAGGACCTGTTTCTGGTATCTACGCCATCGCCAGATTTTCTGCGTAACTTAAAAATATCCGCCTCGAGCGACAACTTCTGATCTTTAAGTTCTAAGACTTGTTTCTCCAGATCGCCTCTCGAGGTTAGTACATTGTCCTTTGGTTGATTAAAATTCAAAGAAATTGGCGATACCTGTCCAGTCAAAAGACGCACTTCCATCCCGGAAACATACCTGTCAACTCGCTCCTTTCTAGTCTCCAGGTTCTCAAGCTCGTGCTCCGTCATGCTCTTCGCATCTTCCAAGGTAGACAGCACGCTACGCAATTCAGACACCTGACTCTTAAGTCGGATAACTTCTGCATCTAAGTCCAACCTTTCTTCCCGCAGAGCTGTTGTGTCTCTGTCTTCCCGGTACTTTGCATCAATTACCATAGCCACTTCCGCTTCGAGTTCTGTCCTTTGACGTAAAAGCGTCGAAATTGTTTTCTCTAGTTCTAGCCTCTCTCTTTTAAACCTGAGCAAGTTGCCTTCCGCTATCCTTTGTTCGGCTTCCACGACTTCTACTTTGTTCTTTCCTTCGTTTTGAACACCGTTATACATGGAACGAATACTTTCGCAGTTTTCCCGCGTAATCTCCAGCTCTCTTCGCAACATTTCGATCTCCTTTCGTTGTGCGTTCGTGGCATGTTCGACCGTAGTAACCGAAAGTTCATTTACTTGCGTCTCAAGCTCAAACTTCTCCGTCTTTAAAGAGTGAACGGCAGATTCTAGTTCATTCTTTTTCTGCACAAGGACCCTGAGTTCTTTAGCACACCGTTCTTGATTCTTTTCAGCGGACGTAACACTAATATCCAAGTTGGTTTGCTTTCGCTCCAGTTCGTTGACGCTTCGAAGGAGGCTGTTCCGTTCACGCCTCAGCCGAGAAATTTCTTCCTTGACATCATCAAATCCCAAAGACGTCTTTGCATCACTAATTTCTTTATCTTCCGACCATGAAACTCTTTTTCGGCCGGCATCCTGCAAGCCTTCGCTCATCTGGGAAATGCGTTGCTGTAGTACCTCGCTTTCCATCCGCAATTCTTCAATACTGCATCGGAGCGTAGCTTCGTCTGATTCCATTTTCTCAATTTCACCTTGCAGCTCCTTTTTGTTCCATTCCAGAGATGATATCTGATTCCGAATGCGTTCGTCTTTCGTGAGTAACATTTTTGATACATGGTCCATTTCTTTCTCGTTTGCTTCCTTCAACCGTTTTTCCTCTTCTAGAAGATACTCGACTGTGCATTCTAATTCCTTTTTCTGTTTATCTAAAAGAAATATGCTACCTTGGATATTTCTTTCTTCCTTCTGTATTTCGACAAGGGAGTCTTCCAAGGTTTTCTTGGAACATTTTAGTTCTCCCAGCTGTCTCTCAAGATCCATCTTTGTCGAAACAAATTCTGCTGAGAGTCCTTTATTGCGCTCAATTTGCTTTATAGCTTCCCTTTCTAAAACTTCAATGTCTTGTTTCAGTCTTTCAATGCTCATTTCGTAGTCGACTTTTGATCGTTTTAACTTAGATAATTGCTTCTCCAAAGTTGTCCTTTTCTTGGCTCGTCGAACGAGATTTTTCTCTGTCTCTTCACCAGTCTCGTCCGCGCTTGTTAGAATCGATCCATTCCCCTCACTGTCACTTCTGGCGTTTAATCCCTTGATGGCCTCCCGGTAACCAGACTGGTGTATCTTAAGCAGTCGCACTTCCTGTTGCAATTCAAGCTTACCTAACTTCAGGGCAGTAACTTCTTCTTCGCTATGCAAAATCTTCTGTTTTATTTTCTGAAGTTCCTCCACTAAAGCTTCGTTGGTTGTTTGCAACACTAACAGCTTTCCTTGAAAATCTGACTGTTCTCGTTTTAGGATACAGTTCTCTTCATCGAGTTCAACCTTTCGTTTTCTCAAATTTGATAAATCGTCCTTTAAGTCAAGATTTAGTCGTTCGAGTACGCCCAGCCTGCTCTGGTTTTCCATCTTGTCCACTTTTAACGAGGTATTCTCGCTTTCTTTTTGCCTAATGACTTCCTCAGCTTCGTTTAATTTTTCTTTTAATGCGATTTCTTTTCTCCCTTTCTCGCGAACATCTTCAAACATTTTATCGATTTCTTCATTGAGTTTGGACACCTCATCCAAAAGTTTGTCCCTTTCTTCCTTTGCCAGGTCAACTTCCCTGTCTCTTCTTTTCAACTTTTCCATTTCCTTAAGCAACTCTTCGACCTTCAGCGCAAGTAGACGTTTTTGCTCTTCAGCTAATGTTAGATCGTTGTGAAGTTTTGCAGAAACTTCTCGCGATTCTTCAAGCTCTTTCTGTGTATTCAACCTCAATAGATCCTCCTCCATGTCGCTAATATTAACTGAAAACTGTTGCTTGGAAATTGCTTCGTGAAGTTGTGATTTTAGAAGCTCTTTCTCATCAACTAAGCCTTGTACAATTTCATCTCTGTCGTTATTAGCCTGTTGCTCCATTTTGTAACTCTTTTCCGCAATTTCTCTCAGTGTTTCGTTCTCTTTCTTGAGAGAACTCATTTCTTCACCTGTCTTTTTCCACGTCTCCTCCAAAGCACTTCTTTCCGTTTTCCAGAGAATGGCAACTTTCTCTTCATGTTGAGCCAAAAAGATTTGTTTCTCCGCCTCATAATGAGCTTCTATCTCACTAATTTGGTTTTCATAACTGCTCTCAATCCTCTTTCGTTCTTCTTTCATTATCATTTCCAATTCTTGCTTTTCCTTCTCCTTTGTATTGACCTCTTCACGAAGACTCTGGTTCACAGACGTCAGCAAACTGATCTCACTTTTCATCTTAACGACCAATTCAGACTCAGTCTTCTCTTTCTGTACGCGCAACCGCTTTTCGATGTCTTTTACTTCGCTTTCGAACTTGGCAACAATTAGGTCTTTCTCCTGTTTGAGACTCTCATTCAACTCTTCAAGTTGTGTAGTCAACGATTCAATATCTCGCTTTTGCTTTTCATTGATCCCTTCATATTTCTCTTTCTGTTTTTGCATTTCCGCTTCATATTTGAGTTCGTTCTTCGCCCGATGGTCTTCCAAATTCATTCGAAGCTTACGTTCGAATTCAGTCCGCTCGCTTTCGTACTTCATCTCTAGCTTCTCTCGTTCTTGTCTCATTTTCACTTCGATCTCCTTCCTCTGATATTCAAGCTCGAGGTTAGTCTGCTTAAAAATGTGGAGACTTTCTTCATGTCTTCGTTTCTCGGCATCGAATTTTCGCGCAAATTCCTCTTGCAGAGTCCTCCTCAATTGGCGTTTTTCTTCTGCAAATCTTTCTTGCAACATTTCTCGCACTTGCTCCAGCCTGTCCTCGAAATCTAAATCAGGTCTAATCTGACTTGCTAGGTTGCTACTCTTCACCCTCATTGTTGGGCCATTCATTAGTTGCAAATTAATGCCGTAAGCCTCTTTCTCATTGGAATACTTAACAGCTGCAGAATCTTTCAATGAGTTGGGATTGTGAGCGTAAAATTCCGGAGCCAACGGAGAGGTTTGGTTTATACCCTTAACGCTAGATCCATTGAGGAATTCTTTAGTTAAATGTCCGTTATGTCTGTCAGAATTTTGAATAAACTTGGCCTGGTAACCCAGCCCTATGTCTGTGCCATTATGTGAAAGGACTTGGGCACCACTGCTGCTACGTAAATTAGTGTCTTGATTGGTCCTGGTGTGGTGAATAGTGTTCATGGAGTTATGTTGATGTAAATAAGTGTTGAGATGTTGGGCGACCCCTGGGTTCTCCATGTCTATGTCTCGGTCACTACCCATGTCAGGTAGGGTGTTCATAGAACTTCCATTTTCATAGTAAGAGGCAAGATGGTGTTTGTACATTCCTGTGTCACTCATTCCTGTTCGATTGCTGTTGACCAAGTTTCTGGCAAAGCCATTCAGATGACTGTGGCTTTCATTTTGTAATACATATCTGTGTTCTGGTACATCGGGTAGTCGGCGATGCTGTTGCGTGTGCTGAGATTCCGTACCACGGTACTGCTGAGCTCCGTGTGGTCCTTGCATCACGTTATTGTCGGGTACCTTGGGCGTAAAAAGCTCCACACTTGGACCGTAACTACTTTTAACTTTGTTTCCATAAACACCTTCTCGTTGTATATCAGAGTGCATGGAGCCATTGTGGTAAACACTTTTCACGTTGTCTAACTGTCTAACACCATGGTTTAATGTGTTACCGTTACTTTGAGCAAGTCCAGTGGATTCGCTAAGCCCACCAGAACTATGACTGGTATGGCCATATTGAACTGAGTTACCATTTGATTGGCTTACAGATAATTCTGTTTGACGTGTCTCCAATATTTTAAGCTTCTCTTTTGAAAAATCTTCTTTCAACTTTTCTATTTCCTCCACGTGGCGTTTCGCTAACAATTCTTTCTCGACCATGAATCCGCGAACTACTTCCTTGAATTGAGCTTTGTCTGAACTGTCGGACGTTTGTGTTGTTCTTGACTGGTCCTCTCCTGGCGCTAGCTCTGGTTCATCTTCGTTCGCGTCTGCCATGCTGCGCGAGTAGTCAATGAGGCTACCGAAAGATGGAAGATATTCCAGTAAAAAATGGAAATTTATGTTAAAAATTGCAAAATATATCTGTTATCGAGGTTAAGGTCATAAGTCAGTCATAAAAGCTATCAGTTTTAATATTAAAAATATTTATAAACGTACAACGTTCATATGACTCAAGAATAAATAATCTTGCTAAAGAATAAAATACCAGTTTGGTGTTTTTCACAGATATGAATATAGTATAAAATACAAAAGAATTGAGAACAAATGGTTAACATTTTGTTGTCATTTAAATGTTAACCATTTACGGAGTCTCAATTGTTTTGTATTTCATTAAAATACTCATTAGCAACCGTTAATTCTGAAAATGTTATCGTTTTTAAGAAATAAGAAAACGAACGGGGGAGCATAGGTTCGCATCCAAAAGTTGATAAACACTTCAGTCCAGCAAATGATTGAACACAGCTTCACTATAATAATTGCAATGTTATTTTTTATAAACGTTGAGAAAAATGTTAACATAAACCACCGTTTAATCGGCGTCTCGGTAGTCCAACCTACACAGTAAATTAGATGAAAACGCGTTTTTATGATTGTCTAGTTCTCCCAAAATATGCAACTAACAACATGCTGAGTAAGAGCTTAAGACTATAAATTCACATCAACTAAGGAAATGAGAGTCCATCGTCTTGTCACAATTTATAACTACAAAATCCAAACTTTGTAACAAATGCTTTTGGCCAGTCAATAAATTCGTCAAGCTTTCCAGCAATTAACTCTCCTTTTATACATTCAATATTTATCAAGCGTTCATGTAATCTAGTGTTTCAAGTTCACGCCCAAAAAACGAAAAATCTGTTTTACCAAGATTGGTACATGCAACAAATTGACGAAAAGCGAATTTAGCGTATCCTTTCCATGTTTGTTCCTTAAATTAAACTAATAGTGTAATGTGTAAGAACAGAAAAAAATTCTGCATTTATCTTGAATAAGCTTTGCAACAACCCGACTACCTGGTACACAGCGTGCAACTAAACAAAGCAAGTCGTGACAAAACGGTACCTTTTAATGTAGCCTTGCGCCTCCTTGGTTATCTTAATAGTCTCGTTGTTCACCCCATTGATAAAAGAATTTGTATTTCAAATCTTTGGTTCTTGCTTCGCGTTCCCAGTGAGACGACTTGGAGGACGCGTATTTGCATGAAACGGCAAAACAACCTGCTTCTCCGAAACAGGTGTCTAAAAAGTTAAGAATACATTAATACTTTACCGGAACAATGCCTTAACCCGTAAAACTGTCGAGCGTTAGTCAAAGTGAAATAATATAAGACCGATCCTGTCGGGAATGGGTTAGTTGAGATAATTAATAACTCTTTTTAACAATATGTCTTACCTTGACGAGGAAAATTGTCTGGTGCTAGCCATTAGGATAAAGTAATAGAAGGCTTATCCTGTCCGGAGACGGTACATTGACAAAGTTGGTAAAACCGGGGCAGTGTTGTAGACAGAGTCGTTTTTATTTTAATGGGAGGGAGTGGCGTGAATTTAAGAAATACTCCTACGACAAAAGTTACCTCCTTGCGGGAAAAATTCGAAGGAAAAAATTTTAAGGAAATGGAGTTCATTGCCGCTAAACGAGAACCTTTCTGGTAGTAGATGGCAAAGAAATCTCATAAACATGAATTAGGCATTATAAACCTTTTTATAAACCCTTTGTTATTTGGGCTTTCAGTAGGTCCCCTCTTGACGAGTACAATCGCCTAGCGTTAGCCGGAGTAAAATTAATACGTTGCCAAATTACAACCTTAGCGAAGAAAAACTTAACATTTGCTGACGAGCTGTAAAGAATGCCGGGAGGAATAATCCCCCGGCACTAATTTGGGTTCCGCCACTCAAACTGAATTCACACTGAGCAGGCCATCAAGGAGTTTATTATTCACACTGTCTGCGTACCCTCTTGGAGTTTAGTAGAACATTACTTTGATTATATAAAAGAACTGTATGTAGTTCTTGCAAGAGCGAGCATCGCCAAACTGACGTAGTTAACGAAAATTCCTGCTTCCAGGTCGTCTGTCACAAGAACCTGTAATGTTGATAGTCTGTGGTTATGTCACAAACTCTTAGTAAGTGTTCCATGAAAAACGTGGTGGTAAAAAGAGTAGTGAAAATAAACTATAAAATTTAATGTAAAAAGTTGTATCGAGGAAAACATCACACAATCGTGTTCTGTTTCGAACGTAAATTCAATCTGTATCCATGAATATTTCTATATACTTAATATCTACTGAGGAACGTAATTTTGCTTGTAATACAATTTGCGGTTGACATATTCCAGACCATGAAGGAGTTTAATGTTCACTGACATAGCTAGTAAACTCCATTCGTGTTCAGCAGAAGATTGTTTCGCTAACATAGTAGAATTGTGCATAATTTAAGACACCAATCTTTAGATTGCCCAGTTTGCCACCAATTAGCTAGTCTGCGAATGGAGCATCTAATTTTGACAGTATATCTTGACAAGTGGCAGATGAAAAATGTCGAGAATACAACAGACTTGAAAATCAAGCGTAAATTTATTATTTGTGTCGTGTAATATTAAAAATGGCAATGCGTAAACTATCTTGTCGTTTGAACTTTATTGCAGGCACTTTTACTACTTTTACATGAGTAAAGATGACTTGAGTTACGTTAATTCATTTTAATAGTGCTTAATAATTCCATAAACAGAAATATTTTTACCTTCAATTACAATAATTCAAAAGACAAACACTACACATATATTGTGACCATTTTAAGATACTAATGGTGCATTTTGCGTGCGATAGTTTACATTGTTTAAAAAAATTCGAGTCAGACTCAAGAAATACAGCTACTTTTTACAGCTGATTTGCTTCAGAATACTAAAAAGATTTATAAACTACTAAAGCTACCTCAAACTAACGTATTAGAAAATCTTCCTGATCGTACTGTGGAATGCCATGAATTCAGAAAAACTCCAAGCTCCAGACATGGTTTTTTTATGGGTCCATGGCATTTCACCGTTTAATCAGCAAGACATTTTAAGACTTTAACAGTATCAAACTGCAGTCTCAAAATACAAATTAACCAACATTTCAAAATACTAAAAAGATTAATAAATAGTTCTCCGAAAAAAAGTAGTAAATTTGTTAAAATCGGTTAAAAAGTTTCAAAGTTATGAAGGTTCATGTTTATATTTTAAGTAACAATAAACTGAATGAATTTCAAACCAAAAGTTCACAAGTTAATCTTTCAATCATCTTTCTCCGAGTCACTGTTGCTATTCGAGCTGCCACAGCTGATGCTTTCGCTCTCTCCAGAAATGGCCGAAGTTCCTCCGGCTACCTTCGCTTCAACACGCAGTCCACTCTGTTCTCCATCCGCCAATAAACCAACCGATGCTGTCTGCGTCACGTCAACACCTTTCCCTGACCCGTGACCAACCACTGGTTTCACCTGCTGTCCCTCACCTTTTTCTCCATCAACGCATACAGCCTCTTCGACCTTCCCCTGTGGATTGGATTGTTGTGGAGGATCGACAGAAATAGTGGGCTGGTCTTGAACATCTTGGTTCCCATGGTCCATCCTCTCACCATGCATACCACAGGGTGCGTCTATTCCCAAGCCACTGTCGTCAATAAATCCATCGTATCCACCAGTTCCAACACCCACAAACTGTCCACCTCCTGGACGTGCCCCAAGACCACCTCTGTATCCCCGCTGTCCCCCAATCAACCCATACGAACCAGATACATTACGGATACCCAAGAACCTAGAGGAAATGGGATCACCCTGTGTACCATAGTTTGGAACGAGTTTGCCAGAGGGACTGGAGCTACCAAATGGTTGTGACGTCAGAACATTTGGTCGGCCGCCAAATGACACCCCTATCCCGAGACCAGACAGGTACTCGGCTGATAAACTACGTTGATGCAATGAGGTACTACGACTGGCTGAAGTCGAACTGAAGCTGGCCGCGTAGCTCTCTTTTGATTTTAAGAGACTGCTACTAATTGGGGAGCGGTCCGAGGGATCCCGACGAGTTGGCGATGTGGTCTGACCTGCGCCAAATATAGGTCTAACCCCCGGAATGTTGCGATTGCCAATGTTGGAAGCACCGCGGTAACATCCAAGTGGTGGGTCTCGATTGGAGGATGATGGAAAACTGCCTGGTGACTGCCCGGCAAGTGGACCAGATAGGATAGACGTTCGGTTAGGAGACCCGTAAAAACCACCACGTTGTGGGTACGTTTCACCGGTAGGAGATGATAGAAGACCAGCCCCGGTTCTTGGCGCTGAAACTCCTCCAATTTGTCCAGGAACTCCTCCTATTTGGCCAGCTCCTATTGGACCAAGAACTCCTCCAACTTGACAAGAAGCGGCAGATTTCTGATCTGGAGCAAAATTCCCATGTGGTACACGTCGTTGAGGGTACTTTTCTCCGACTGGAGATGACAAAAGACCAGGTCCAGATCCGACTTGACCAGGATTGCCGGAAGTTCGATCCGGAGACGATGGTCCGAATGGTCCCCCACGTTGCGAAGTAAGACTGCTCACAGAAGCCGGGTATCGACCATCAGCGGAACGACCTCCGCCAAGTGGGGAACTTGCTCCGCCGTGTTCAGGATACCGCTGACCAGACAAACCAGAGGTCGTTGGATAGCGCCGATCAGGTGACCTGCCGCCTCCCATTGGTAGGAGGCCTGGACTTGGTACAAGTCCATCAAGTACACTCGGACGGGTTGGACTATCGCTGCCATAGCCTCGGCGAGGTTTATCCTGAAATAAGATTTTTTTACGACGTTAAAAATGATGAGAAATACGTTGGTCATTTCTAAAGTTAAACCTGGCTCATCAGGCTGTGTTTACTAGAAAAAAAAACAAAAACATAATCTTTAATATGATCTCGACCGATTAGTCCCGGAGATGGACTATCTATCGCCAAAGTCATTTGTTCCTGGCATTTGTTCCTAAGTACTGGAAAGAATCAAATTTTTAATAACTGCTTGTCAAACTTGAATCTCGTGAGACGAGGAATAAAATCGAGGTCAAATTATACGAGCAGAAACCCAAGATTATAGAACAGAAGCGACCATTAGAGTTTCAAGAATAACATCAGTGGGTTAATATCGTACATAAGACACTGACCTTCTTATTTTGAGCGATAGCCAGGTGCTTGTAACGTATTTCTAAGCTCTCCAGTTTTGCTGTCAAGGTGCGCAATTCGTTCTCAAGGCGAGAGTTAACGTCTTTGAGACTAACGTTCTCAGATTCTAGCCGTTTTAGTGCGGATTCCTGAAATGACTTTTGGATTTGACCTAACGGGTCGTCTTCGTCGGGAACCTACATAAAGTGTTTCAGAAATTATATAGGTTTATTTAAATAAAGAAAAAGGCGCAAAAATCTTGTCACTTAGAAGTACGTTAAATCTAAATCCCATGTCATGCTTATGTAGTTCTGCAAATGCTTCATGGAATTTTGAACAGATATTAAACGAAACATTGAAAATTTCACGTATTATTTTTGCAGGAGACAGTTAACTCACTGATGTTATTGACTCTCGTACCAATTTTGGGTGGATTCTCGTACATAACGATAGCAATTAAATCTTTTGTTTTTCGTTCACCCAACGGATCATTTGAGCCTGTCCGTGCAAAAGCGTTAGAACGTTTGTAAACGCCAAAATAAGCGCAAGGGGCGTGCGTAGATTAAGTGAAGTACGTCAGGGTTTGCGAAAATATGCGTTTACGCCTGTCCAGGCGTGAAGATGCAAACGTAGTTTTTGAAAATATCACTTTCGAGGGGGTTTTTGAAAAGCTGCGTTTACGATGACCATTTTCCATCAATTTGTAAACAAATATGTTTAAATAATTGTAATTTTAGACTTATATATTTATAAGCAATGTTCTGTAATTTTAGTGTACAAACGGCTCCTTGAAAAGCAGGTGCCTACATGCCCTGAAGGACGACCGTTTTAAAATATTTTTAAATAAATAAATTAGTGTGGGCCGAAGGCTTGAACGTGGAAAAAATATGGCTAAAGCAAGTGAAAAGAAGTTTGCCTTAATCCAGTTTCTCCGATAGTTCTTTGCGTTTATGTCACTTCGTTGTCTGATAACGGAACTTTTGAAAGATATCCTAGACATAACGACGGTAGCTTCAAATTTATTACGTGAGTCAGAAGTGACGTAAGCGCTCTTTAGCGTATGGAGAAACAAAAATTAGAAATCTCGTAGTTCTTTCAGTAGCTATACTCAAGAAAACGGATTGGGGTATGTTATCTTCTTACCCTCTCACTCTCGCCTGGTTTGAATCTTCTTCCAAGAACAATGCCATCATCTCCTATCTTAATGTCGTTTCTCTCCTGTAGTAGTCTGTCTCGTTCGCGATCGAATTCCTCTTGAAGCTTCAACTTCTCTTGTCGGAAGAATGCTCTAGCTTCGTTGCGCTGTCGGCGAAGCTCCTCAACGTCTCGTCGTAGGTCTTTAATGGTTTCCTCCAGAGGTCGCCGTTCTCTTTCGATCCTTTCAGCGTACTCGTGTTGCAACTTGACGAGCACGTCTCGCTTGTAGTCGCTCACACTTTTCTCAAAAGCGTCCTTGTCGCCAACGAACACCGAATTACTTGTAATTTTCATTTGCAACAGTCGACGTTGATCTTGAAGACAATTGACTTCCCGGCGGAGGGCAGTCATTGTGTTTTCAAACTTCTTCTTTTCTTCCGTCAGCTTATTCTCGAAATTTGCCTCGATGGTGGTCTCCAGCCTTCCTCTTTCTAGCACCCAGGTATTCTCAAGATCCACCTTCTCGTTTTCGAAGTTTTTCATTATGAAACGAATCTCCTCCGTGTGATTCCTCTCGAGCTTCTGTACTGTTGTCTCGTAGTCTCGGATTTTCTCCTTCAGCTCGTCGATGGTTTTTTCGAACGAATGCCTTTCCTCGTAAGACATCATGACGCTGGCGTGGCTGCTGCTGCTTGTGTGCATGGATTGTATGACCTCGCGTGTGTGACTCGTGTTACTGCTATCTCGCGTGACCATTCTCCCGCGCTCGATTTGAAGACGCAGCTTGTCGATCTCGGCCTTGTAATTCTTGCGGATCTCGTTGCGTTCGTGTTTCAGCTTCGCAATTTCTCTGGTCATAGCTTGAACCGATATTTCCAACACTTTCTTCTCGTGGATCAATCGAGCTTCGATACTTCTCTTCTCTTGTTCGTACCGCTTTATTAGCTCTTGTTTTTCGAGCTCAAAGTTTTGTGTTAGGTCCTTCAACTGTTTCTGCAATTGACGATTTTCCACTTCGTACCTGGACATGGCGACTGTGGTGTTGCATTCTTCATAGGTGGTACTTGACTGGTTGAACTGGCCACCATAGTTAAGCACCTCACCTCGCTCGCGCTCCAAACGACCTTGCAACCGTGCCTTCTCTCGTTCTAAGTCATTGATCATTCTAGTATACTTATGCTCATATTCTCTCCTGACATCTTCACGCTTTGACTCCAGATTTCGATCTAAGCTCTTCTTCAATTGGCGCTTTTCATCATCAAAGTCATGCTCCATTCGATCTTTCTCCCGCGCGTGTTTCATCTCGAGATCTCGGAGCTACATAGAAATAGAATTCCAGTGATGTTTTAAAGTGTACATGAAGTGAAAATTAAGTTTTTCTTATATGAAAGAACTCTTGAAATTATAAGGTAACATTTTTTACTTTTTACATATCTCACATTGCTTTTGAGATATTAATACTTGTTTGATATTTAAATAACACCTTGTATACGTCACGATACATAATGAGTTGTCGTAAAATTAGCAATATTGTTGAAGTTATTGAACAATGTCACATGAAACTGTGAACGTGGGTGTACTTGCCTCGCAGCACTAAACAGAGGAAGTTTCTAATGATCTGATGGAATAATTTCAAAGATATGTGTGATTTTTTTTATTACTTATTATACACTATGACGTATGCAAGGTGTAATCTACATATCAAACAGATCTTGACATCTCAAGAACGAAGTGAGATATGGAAAAAGTGTAAGAGAAGTTGTGCTATAATTTCAAGGGTTCTTTCATACAAGCAAAAGTCAATTTTCACTTCATATACACTTTAATACCTTTTTCGTTGATTTAGGTTGAGAACTGCCTTTGCAAAAAATAACCAGGCACATTCTATCGCAATAAATCTACCAGACCCCACGCGATGTTTCACTGACAATAATTATCATGTAGAAACGAAGAAAATGTGAGAGAAATGAATTCAAGGCCGGTGACGTGGTAAATAACTGTCGTGTTCCAATGACTCGCTCACTCACAAATAAACATCATTTCATCGCACCGTCGTTGTTTGTTCAGTAGAAGTCAATGATCTAACCCTATCCTACCCTATCCTGTTTTATCTTGTCTATTTTCTCCAATCCGCAGCCTATCCTTCGTTACCCTATTCATCACTACTCTATCCTATTCTCTATCCTTATACTCTATCCTTATTCTGCTGTTTGCTATGCTATTTTATCCTATCATCTTTACCCTATCCTAACCTCTATATCCTATCCTAATCTATCATATCCCGTCATATCCTTTCCTATGATGTCTTACTTTATCCTATCTTATCGAGAACTTCCATACGAATTTCCTCTGCTCAAAATGGTGGCGACTTATATTACTTTAATCTGGCTAGCGCCGAATGATTTTACTCGTAACTGGGAGATCTACCATCTGGAAAGAGTTTTTACCATCGTGTTTGCTCTTTCCATGTTGTAGTGGCCCCTTAACATTTTACTTTGCCTGACATCAGACGATTTTCGTTCTTACTGGGAAGCCTACCGTTGAAAAGGGGAGAGTTAAATATTATCCAACTCAAGGCAATGATATTGATCACTATATTTCAGCCGCCATCGTTTCATTCAAATCTTCCAGTAAATTTCCCCTCAATTTCCCTTCGTTCAGCTTTCCTAAAAACTTTACACTAAACTCTAGCCTTTATGGACCGGACATGATCTGTCCTCGTCTTCTAATCTAACACATGGCATCGTATGTATGTCAATCCCATTCAAAATATATCTCACCATTTCATTCTTTACCTTCTCTTCCAGTTCGTTCTTTTGTTTTCTTAACGACCTCACCGTATCCTCGAGCTCGTCGATCGTCTTCCTGGTCTTGTTTCGTTCCATGTCGAAGTCCATTATCATTCGGTTCTTCTCCCTCTCAAAGTTTCTCAAACCTTCGTACTTCTCTGTCTTCAACTGCTCAATATAAGAATCCTTCTCACGAACGATGTCGTCACGGCCGTGGATCTGCAGAGCGGAATAGGTCGGATGATGCACTGGGGTCGGAGCACTCGACTGCCAACTTATTTCCTTCCGACGCATTTGCTCTTCGATATCAAAAATTTTTCGTCGCATCTCTTCTTTCTCTCGACCATACTGCTCTGCCATCATGTCCTTCTCCCTCTTTAAAGCATCGCACTGGTCTCGTTTCTGACTCTCGATCCTGTTCAACTCGTTTTTGAATCTCCTCTCAGTGTCATCGATCATGCGCTTCCACTCTTCTGCTTGTTTTTGGTTCTCCCTATCGACGTCGCCTCGTACAGAAGGCGCCACCATTTGTTGCATCATGAATTCTTTCTGCTGGTTAAAGTGAGATTGCATCAAGGACCTGGAATCCTGCATGCCATCCATCTCCCGTTGAAGGTTTCGGAAGCTCTTTTCCAACTGTCGATTTGCATCCATTTGCTCCCTCAACTTGTTTTCGAAGTCGTACTTTATCTTCAAGATCTCGTCGGACCCCCCTTTAGCATTGTCGTGCATTATGGTTGTCTCATCATGGTCGACGTAGGTACTTCCACCTCTACCGGTTCTTCCCTGAAGTTTCTTTAACTGCAGGGTAAGGTGATCAATTTCCACAGTTAATTTTCTGTTATCTCTCTCCATCTCTTGTACGGTACGATGAAGGTTGTCATTCTCAGCAATAAGATCGCGTTGTTTACGATTCAGCTCATCATTCAGGGATTTCAGCGACCTCAGTTCGTCAATGTTGTCACGGTTTTTTCGCTCAACTTCCTTGTTCCTGTTTTGAAAATATTCAAGATCTTAAGTCAGCGATTAAAGTAAGTTAAAATACCTCTAAATTTTACTTATGAATGTGAGTACATCCCTTGAGATTTAAAAGTTAAAGGTTTCATGGCCGTAGCAGCTAATGATATTCTTTTTTCTGAAGTAACCACCAGATGGTGGTACTAAATCCCACCAATATAATGTACTTTTAAAAATTTATCAATACTTAATAGGTATATTGTCCAATTCCCTACTTGATCAAGTTAGAGTTAATTACCGAGAATGGAGGATCTTAGCCAGATAAACCCCGACGGCCGTAGTCCAGATACATCCCGAGGACCGTAGGCCAGATACTTGCCGAGGGCCGTAGACCTTTTAAGACTTTCTAAATACCTAAGTTTTTACGATGCCTTTTAGTAGGATGTAAATGTTTGGATAAGTAGCGATTTCTTCAAAGATTTCACGACCAAAAGATTTTATTAACAGACATTCTATAAATTGACGAGTCAATGTTTCTTGCGCCATTTTCAAGTCAAGTAAAAATTCGAAAATATTATAATGTTTATGCAAATTATGGTACACTAATGATATAAAATGATTTTCCTAAATCCTACATAAAATATCATGGCAATGTCATAAAAAAAAATTTAGAAAGTCCAAAATGTTAGGCACGAAAACTATTTCAGACAGTTCTTTAATTTCCTAGTCATTATGCGTTCCATAACTTGTACAAATATTCTGATATTGTTAATTTTTAACTCGACTTGGAAATGGTGTTAGAAACGTCCGAAAGGTTTTCAGTTTTTAGAATGTCTTTTAATAAAGTGTTTTTATGGATAAATCACATCAAGAAATGTCTTGCCGTCTCGTATTTGTTGAATACTCTTAGTAATATTATTAAAGTCCAGAAGGCGTTTTATGCAGAAAGCATTTATGTACAAATTTATAAGTCTTTTGGTTGCTATCAATATCACTAAGAGTATACCTTTAAATCTAACTCTAAATCGATTGTTTTACCTGTCGACTTCAACCTGAAGATTGTCAAGCTTGGATTTATATCTATCCAATTCATACTCAAGGTCCTTTTTCATTCGTTGAAATTTATCTCTCTCTTCCTCCGCGTTCACCAACTTCCTCTTGATCCTCGAGATGTCATCGTAATTGTCCGACGAGCCTCCGATCTCTCGGTCTACTCCACTGTCTTTTTTCGACAGAAGTAAATTCATCTGATAGAGCAGTTTCTTATTCTCTTCCTCGAGATGCAGGCGTCGCCTGTGATCGTCGTTAATGGCAACGTTCACGTCACCGACATTTCTCGTACTATCCCCACTGGTGACATGCGTGGACAGCCCATTTCTCTTTGACCTGTCAATTTCATTTTCCAATGCTTTTCGTTTTCTCGTCTCCTCATCAAGCTGTACTTTGATGCGCATATTTTCTTCGTGATACTGACGAAGCATATCGATTTTCTCGACCTCATAATGTCCTTTGATTTCGTCCCGCTCGCGAATGAATTGTGTCTCAATTGCACTTTCTCGTGTTCTCAAGTTGTCCAGTTCATCGAGAAGGTGCTGAATATCTCTGGTCAGGTTGCCTTTTTCGTTCATTTCCATGGTCAAGCGATTCTGCAACTCTGTAATGTCAACCTTGTAGCGATCCTCCAGGTCTTCCAGATCACGCACGAATCCGGTCTCGTTGCTGGATACTGCATCGTAGCGCATCAATATTTCTTTGCGTTCGTCATCGAGGTCTGCCAGATGTTTTTGAAGATGTTTGATGTGTTCTTCTAGCTTCACGTTCCTATCGACTTCGTTGAGCAGCTTTTCGCCGAGGTTGCTGACTTCGTCCGTGAATTTGCCACGCAACTCAACCATTTTGCGATCATATTCGTCGATCATACGTACTTGCTCTTTAACCTAACAAAGCAGATTGAAACGTTTGATGAAATTTCCTCCACATAGCACCGTCTGGAGTTCAGGATACTCTCAGTAAAATACCCCAAAGAAAATTTTCAAGATGTAGAACCAGATTGAACTCAACATATAGTTGACAGTTATTTTATAAAGTTATGGTACATACAGTGTTAGGTGTAGTAATGTGGTATAACGGCAGTAAAATGGTAGTGGTTCTGTGATACGGGTAAAGTTGGGAAGAGTAGTAGAAGTAGTGGAGCTAGTAGCAGCAGTAATTGCAGCGATAGATTTAATTTTTGTGGTAGTGATCCCGGTATTGCGAGAGGTCGAGTGGTTGTGAAAGTGACTGTGGTAATTGGTACCTCTGCTGGAATTTATAGTGGTAATAGTAAAGGTAAATATAATGACAGCGGTAGAAGTATCGTTAGTTTTGAAGGTAGTATAAGTGATATTGACAGAAGTGGAAGGTGATTGTCGCCATAATTGTGGTGGGAGTGATTGTAGGAACAGTTATTAACTTTAAGTTATCATACTGGCAGCAATATTAATGGTAATTGTAATCGTAATCGTAATGGTTACCGAATTAACTAACGTAGTAATTATTATTTTGTTATTATTAATTTAAAGCAAAGCATTAAAGTTTCTGTACCTTATCTTCAAGCTTTTGAACGTGCTCTCTAAGCCTCCATTTTTCATCTTCCATTTGCATTTTCCCATCCTCTGCCATTTTGTTTTGATAAGCAATCGTTTTCTCCAGCTCCTCAATAACGGAATGCAAACTGGTCACTTCTCTTTCCAAGGCTTTCACTCCGCCTCCGGTAGTCTTATCGGTATTCTTATCATCTTTACCACTGTCTTTGCCATCCAGTGAGTCCAAAAGCTGCTTGAATTCTTCGTTCTCCCGATGCAATTCATCAATTTCATGCTTGTATTTATCCATCGACTTTTCGGAATCCCTTCTACTGTCTTTTGAGCTGTTATCAACGTTCTTCTGGAACTCACCCATGACAAGTAATTCTTGCAACTGCCGACGAAGTTGGTCGTTCTCGTTTCGGAACATCCTCGCATCTTGTTCATACCTGGTGATCACCTTGGCAACATCGTTCAACTTATCGTCCAAGTTTTCTTTCTCGTGTCTCAAGTCTCGCAGCTTTTTCTCTGCATTTTCACGTTCCGCTTTCTCCTTCTTGTACCGACCTTCAAAATAGTCCTTCTCGTCGAGAAGTCGTCTGTATTCCGCGTCGCTGTACGAACCAGTCGATAAACTGCTTTCTTGCTTCGTGATATTGATGGAGGTGTAATCCAGGTCAGTCACGCTCAACCTCATTTCCTTGTTTTCTTTCTCCAAAGTCTGAACTTCGTCTTCGTACTTGGCGAGTAGCTCAACCAGCGCGTTGTACCGTTGTTCAATGGAATCCTTTTGGTGTTTCATTTCGTTGTACTTATCAATACTAATACCAAGTTCTGCCATTGTATCCACGAAGTAAGGTACACTTGGGTAAGACATCACAGTTGGCTGAGGTGCAGGTACCGCTATAGGTTGAGGTATAGGTTGAACTGGTGCTGACGGGCGGGAACGAAGCTCCGTGATTTGTTGCTGCAAAACGCGTATCTTTTGCTCGTAATTGTCCGATATTTCTCTGCATCTCCTGGAAATTGAGTCTTTCTCGATTTCGACTCGTCTGTACCTTTCCTGAAGGTCGGTGACCTCGATCTTTACTCTGTGGTACTTGTCCTCGATTTCTGTCTTCTCTCGTTTCTCGTACTTGTACTTTTCTTCGAAGTTATCGCAGTCGGCGGTTAGTCGTCGTATTTTCTCCTCCAAGCCCACAATGATAATCTCGACATCACCGTAACTTTTCGAATCGCTTTGTTCCCTTCTAAGCCTCGAAAGTTCGTCTTCGAGTCGTTCCACTTCGGTCTTCTCCCGGATATATTTTCCAGTCAGTTCATCGACTTCTTCCTTGTACCCTTTGGAAAGCTTCTCGAATTTCGTCTTCTGCATGTCCAGCTGGAAGATCTTGGTATTCAACTGCATCACTTTTTCCTTGTCGACCTTCCATTTTCGATCTAATTCATCAGTTGCGTTGTTTAACTCTTTCACTTTGCATTGTAGTTCAGATATAAGTAGCCCTTGTTTTCCATCATCTTTCGCTTCCTCACTTAGTATCGCTCTCAAATTGTCACATTCTCTCTTCTCCTTCTTCAGTTTCTCGTTTAACATTTCGATTTCGTTCATGTAGTCCCTGTTTTGTTTCTCCAGCGTTGCCACAGTATTTTCAATCAAAATAATCTTCTCGTTGTACTCTGTAACCTTCCCCTTTTCACGCTCCAATTTTGAGTGGATTTCTTTCTCGACAGTGCTTGCTTGGCTGAGCTTGGATTCTAGCTGTTTAACCAAATTCTTATCAGAATACCCTTGCTGTTGAACCTTCTGCAACTCTATTTTTAACCGCCGATTTGTTTCTTCCAACTGGTCGCGTTCACTTTTCACCTTCCTGAACTTTTTCTCCAATTCATCCATTTCGTCTTCCTGACGCTTATTCGACTTTTCGGTATTGTCCATTTCCGCCTGAAGAATACTCAGCTTCAACTGAGCCTCGTTGGATTTCGCCCTCTCAATTTTCAACTTCCTTTCATATTCATCTTCGTCTCTTTTAGCCTCTTGTCGCATTTCCTCAATTTCGGTCTCACATCTTGTTTCAATTTCCTTCATCTGTCTGATATATCTCGCCTCGATTTCGTCCCGCTCCTGGTCGAAGTCCACTTTGATTGAAACGATCTTTTGATTCAGTTCCTGGATTTCGGTGTTCTTAGAAACGCAGGACAAGGATTCCTGGCCGACCATTCCAATTGCTTCCACGGTAAAGCTCGGGTCTTCTGGAGGGATAGCGTTCACGGTCCCAATGACCTCCATCGTACACCCCGCGTCCACTTGATCCACTTGCGGATCAACCGTTCCTACTGCTTCCATCGCGTACTCACATTCTTGAACGGTTGGCTGGGATTCACCGACACCGATTTCCTGACTTTGAATCACGGTTGACATCTCCATGGTTGTTGACGTCATACTGGATTCTATCATACTCACTTCATTAACCATGCTCACTTCGCTGACACCAGCTACTTGACCGACTTCTCCAGCCACCGCAACGTTCACCATTTCGCTGTTCACTTGCCCAGGAACTTCTGCAACAGCTACCACTTGCACGTTACTACCGTCTCCAGGAACAGCACCCACAACAGCCATTTCAGTGCTACCTGTACTTTGTATTGACTGATCCGGAACCATGCCACTCACTGACATCTCAACGCTACCTGGTACTTGACCACCACTCATCCCATCCGTTGGGCTAACAGCCATCTGACATCCAACCATTGGTCCTGATGGACTAACTGCCATTTGACCTCCAACCATCTGTGCCGTTGGGCTAACTGCTATTTGGCCTCCAACTATCTGTACCGTTGGATGAACTGACATCTGACCTCCAAGCACTGGTCCCGTTGGACTGGCAGCCATTTCACCTCCAGCCATTTGTGCCATTGAGCTAACTGCCATTTGACCTCCTGCCGCTGGTTCAGTTGGACTAAGCGCTATTTGACCTCCAGTCATCTGTCCGGTTGGACTTATAGCCATTTGACCTCCAACCATTTGTCCCATTGGACTAACTGCAGCCTGATTACCAACAATTTGTCCGGTGGGATTTATGGCTAGCTGACCTCCAACAATCTGACCACCACCCATATGACCAGGTGATAATTGACCAGTATGACCATCGCCCATTTGGCCCATGACCATCTGGCCACCAGGCATTTGACCAGGTGACAACTGTCTAGGAGGTGTTTGAATACCACCCATTTGGTTACCTCCCATCGAACCAATGACCATCTGACCAACAGTAGTTTGACCAGCAGCTAAATTACCAGGAGATAATTGACCTGGAGATATTTGACCACCAAGCATTTGGGCAACACCCATTTGACCACCAGCCATTCCAACTGGAGACAGCTGCTGCAAAGGTACTTGACCTTGCTGTACAACCTGGCCAAACATAAATGAAAAAACAGTAGCAATTAGGACTAGGAATTTCTCTTGCCGTAAGCTCTTAATTTGTTTCCTTAATACAAGGAAAATAGGTGTTATTTTGTATTAATACTCTATTTTTACTTACGATATTTATTAACTAATATTGATGCAAATACTTTCAATTTTTCATTACATATCTATTTACTTTCGATGACTTGTCACCCAACCTCAGTGGATATTTTGGAAAACGTAAAATAAGAAATGCCGTAGAGCCCTTAACTGGCTGTCATAAAGATCACAGTTCTCTAAAAATGCCATCACTCTAACCACACTTACGGTAGAGATCCACAATGGTCCAAAGAGAAGCACTATGGAATTTCGCAAGAAATTTTCGAACGCTTCTCAGCCTACCTGTAACAGGACTTTTAGGTTCTATTCCTCATTATGTTATGGTATTCTCCAGATGAAAGCCAAGATTGTTGCGGATACACAAATCGTTTAATTGTCAAAACCGCATTAACCGTGACTGGATCGTAGTAAGCAGGCGGGTGAGTGCAGGGGGATACAGCCAGAAACTTAAACGCAGAGGGCTAAACGAATTCATATTCCTGAAGGGTTAATATCCCACGACAGAAATCGTAACATCCTGACTAATCAGGACGATCAACTTCCACAAGCATCTAATGATTCTCCCAAGTTCAAACCATTTATTTTATATAAAATAAAAGGCCAAACGTTTTCGGCTAAAAAATCATCATCAGGGATAAAAACCCTATAAGATTATTTCTGGCAATTTTATTGGAACGCTTCTGCTTATAATTTCGCACTTCTCGCTTCCCTGGTCCTTTTCCAATAGAAGTAAAAATAGTCAAAAGAAAAGAAAAGTCTTAAGGACCGTTCAAACGATTCGATTAATCGGATCCGATTCTCCTCCTGATGTATCTGATTTATATACTAGAGTAACAACTATACTGTTTGCCAGAAAATGCCCAAACTTTGGTACGGAAAGGCGGTCGATCGCATGCACCAGGAGGAGAATTGAACCCGATTTTCTTTTGGGACTGTCTATTCGTCTTTTAGCAATAGGCCAGAAGCTAAAGCGAGAACATCTCGGTAAAAATGAGAACCGTTGTTGGCACTCTGCCGAGTGTTCGAATGTATGAATAGTTTTTTGTATGGTGTACCACAAATGATTAAGCTTAATGGTTATTCCAACAAACTATTGCCTCCACGAGCTCGCATACTTGTCCTAGCAACATCACAGAGTTGTTTTCAAACAAAACAGTATTTCTGATTTTGGTTGCCAAAGTGGATCAAAGTTTGGGAACTTGATCTACGAAAAGACTACTGAAGTATATTGAAATATTTACCAAACTGTGCAGACACAGCATGGGTAATTGAGCAATTTCACTTGAAATTATGGAGGGTGCATCGTTCTGTTCTGGTCATGGATGTAATAGCATAGCTGGGAAGATATTTCAACGTAAAAAAACAGGACAATGGAAATCTTGAAAGCGAAGAATTGGCCACATCTGAATTCAATATACTCTTGCTATAGAAATTATGTACTCTCGTAAAAGTCTGAAAATGACACAACATTATTCCCTTAAATTAACAAAAACACAAACACACCCAACTAGTCAATGTTATTTAACCTCTCTTACCCCGGTTTGATTCATCTGTATTTGGTTGGCATCCATCCCACCTCCACCAGCATTCATCATTTGCTGTTGCCGCATCGAGTTGAATTGAAGTTGCTGCAACTGCGATGGGCTCCCACCTTGCGTTGGAACACCACCGACCACTTGCAGATTCTGGACATCTTCTGCCATGTTTTCGGCCGAATTGTAAACTGCTTCGTATTCAGCCACGAGTTCCTCGGGTGGGACAGACAAAGGACGTTTGGTCCCTAGAAGTCTTTGAACCTTAGAGTACACGGCGCCAGTTCAAAGTGACGAGAATAAATGTGACGATGGTAGACACCGGCTAGACGCTAAACATGAGGGACGCGGAAAGTCTGCAGTAGGACAAACACGAAATGACGCGATCTGAATCTGGAGCGAAGGTATCGAAAGACGCTCCTGGTTGCTATCCAGTTACGGTTTCCTCATTGGCTCTGCCTCCGATGTTTTCACTAAATATCCCTTATTTGGAAAGTGATAAGCTTACACCAAGTGAGCGGAGAGTTATCGGCGAAGTTTGTTGTTTTCTTTTGCAGGCTTCAACAAATTAATCCACAGCAGGTCGTATATATAAACAAAATCTGCGTTTTGAGACATCTTAAATGCCATTAAATGTAGTGTTCCTGACTCTGGCAAGAACAATTTGGCTTCTCTTCTTCCGGAAATAAAAATAGCAGTCGAAATTTGACGAGAATTTTTGCTGTTCTCTCAAAAGACTGATTTCTACTTTTTCAATTAGCTTCTTACGCATCACGTAACACCTGTTGCAGACGACTAATAAACGTTCGTCAAGCTCGTTATCTCAGAAAAACGATTTCTGAGCCCTACACGGGAATGGAGCCCGCAATCTTCTGATGACTGGTGAGACGCTCGAACCATTGAGCTACCACGACTCAGACGGTAAGCTACGGTGCTGGTTCGTCATATGTACTGCCTAAGCGGCAGTCACGATATTTAGCAAGTTCCCACATGAACCAAATCTGGGTTCAGCATTAAGTATAACACCTGTTGCGTTGACAAAATCACCTCAAGACACACCGTGTTTTTGTAGAATCTATAATTCAGAAACCGAATACTAGATACAATGTATTGTTTATCGAGTTTTTAGGTACCAATAAAGTTTTCCTCGTGCAGTAAAAAACGGCCATTCAATATTTTTTGGCTGGCACATTTTACATATTCCAAAATCAGCGTACCTGCAAAGTAATTTGGCGGTTAATCACTATAATCAATAAAGATATATGAACTTTTTCGATTACTTTGACATATATTTGTAGAACTAATACAATACAATAAGAAAGCATAACCCTTTTTGGTTAATCTTGAATGAGTGATTTTTAAATGGCAGTCCTTGGATTCTCGACTAGGAGTAGTTGTTCTTAAACTTTAATAAGCATCTGGTTTCGAGCTTCAGCGTTATTTTGACTGTTGGCTGGTTGTCGCTAAATAATCTTGACTTGATAGATATATCTTGCGTTTTTCCGGTCCCTTCCGTTGGATATTTATCGATACATATTAGACTGCAGCTGCACTTTTAGTTATACTGGGCAAAATTTTCAGTGATAGAATACCGCGTGTTATACCACAGTGACAATAAGCCACACCTTATATGTGTTTATTACTCTCACCTAGCTTTTCTCGACGGCTTTCCCCTACAGAAAAACTCATATGTTCTTCAAATTGTATATACATAGATCAAGTGGTATACGGGACTTCGTTGAGTTCCCAAATGAGTTACATTTCTAGCAATATTTTACGGCAAAACCCGGGTAAGCCCTAAGCATACCGCTGCATAAAATGTGTTTATTCCAGCTGGGGTCGTCCTCGGAAAGTTCTGACCCAGGAGTAACATGAAGAATCTAGCATGTTTAGGACAAACCATAAGTTACCCAACGCTCTGTTCTTTCCTAATGCTCCAATACCTCAGCTCAAAGTAGCTCAAAGCACCGGTAGCTCAAAGTATGATTATCCCTTTCCCGGCAGTGCCTCTCCCTTTGACGAGTAAAACAGTCTGGGGTTAGTCAAAGTAAAATAGCCTGGCGTTAGTCAGAGTAAAATAATAAAAGTCTAAGGGGGCGGGAATAAGTTAACACTAACCCAGAATTGCCAGCTAGACTGTTATTTAGTTTCGCATATTTTGGTTGACCAGTCAAGTTCAAATTGCAAAGGATAAAGCGTCTCTGAATAGTCTCAGAAAAGCGATTTCTGAGCCTCAGAGCAGAATTGAACCGGTCATCAGAAAGTTGTTGGTTCAGTTCCCGTCTGGAGCTAAGAACGTATTGGCACGTCATCTGCAACTTTTGGTTTTTCATTGTTGCTGGTAAACAGCTAGGAAAAAATTAATTGATAGAATTAATTAATTTAATTGTCGATTAATTTCTTATGATTGTTGACAGTCGTTAACAAGTAATTGTTTGACCATCGATGGCTCAACAACGTTTTACCGACATAGTTAACACAGCTGAACAGTGTCGTTGATTCCGGGTTGTATTGTTCCCGGGTTGCAGCAAAACATATCGGTCACTACTGTTAGCAACAGTCAACAATTTGTGCGTTTTTACAGGTGTAGAACTATAATTCCGAAACTTCGTGGATAAAATTTAAGTTTACTCCTTAATTTAGTATAAAATACTAGTTTAGTCCTCTCTCGGTTTTACCCGCCGCATAAGCCATCCCAGCACCGTACAACCAGCCTTCCGAGTTGAAATCGTCAGTTAACAAAAGGAATGCCATTAACTAAAGACAAAACCAAGCAACGTTTGTTAGCACGTACTGCCACCCAACAACATGTACTAACAATCTGAGTTAGCAGCTTGATACTATTGAAGTCTTAGGATATTTTTGCTGATCAAACTGTGGAACGCCATGGACTCGCAGTTTGATCAGCAAAAATTTCCTAAGACTTTAATGTAATAATCTATTGTTCTAGTTACTTTTGACCCACTTCGGCTTAGACATATAGACTTAGGTAACCAACCAAGTGGATTACCTCAAGATGAGAATAGGGTGACAAAAAACATTAACAAAGCCAAGCTGATTCAAAAGTAAAGCGCTGAGTCGGCAGTATTGAACAGCTTGTAGATAATCAAAAGGTCTGGGAATCAGCCGGAACTTAAGAATGGAGAGACTGACGTTCGAGCGAAATGCCCTTCGTCGGAGTGAAACGTAAAATAAGCCAATTAAGCTGGTTTAGTTCATTCGTCGTTGAAAGTTGGAATTTTTAAGAGTTGAACAGTTTGGAGGTCCAATGAAAGGGATCTACAAGGTTAATGTTCAAACTCCAGTTATGGCAAGCCATTCAGTAAATGTTGCTTTCCTGGCTTGTGTTATTCACTAAAGAAGCGTTCACGTGATTGTTGCACTGGATCGGCGACGTTAGGACGCCGCTCACACTAGAACGATAATTTTATCATCGGTAACTTTGACGTTAATCTGCTAACCGACAGAGCCTTCTTTACCTGTTGAGCAAAAATTAGCGACCTAATAATTATCAAACTAATTGCCTATTTAATTACTCGAAGTTCTTCGCGTCTTTTGTTGTACATAAAAAATTAAAACATACGAAGAAATCAAGTACTCTAAGTAATAGACAAAATATTGACAAAACTGGTGGCTAGTACGCATTTTAATTGATTAGGATCTGGTTGACTTTTAGACAAGAAGTAAACTAGCTTAGACCAATTCACAGTAACACAAGATTACATTTGGTTAGGTAGTTAGGTTCATCTTTGCGCTTTTAAAAAAAATATTTAAAAAATAGTGCAATCGGGAGAGCAAGGGAATGAACTTTAAACCAGCCTTCCTCTAATTCATTAGCAAAAAAGCAAGAATGTTGTTCTAACATGGCCCATGCAAGTTAAACTAAGGAAAAGCATTATTTAGATTTATTTGGCAGGAAACACATTTATAACGAACGTAAAACTATAACATTTCTGGAGACTGAATTGCTCACAGCCGGGTGCAACCAAGGAGAAAAGTAATGTGAGGAAATTTCCCCCCCTTTGCACGCGTAGAAGAATGGAGAACACGTTTGAGGGAATTCGATGAGAAGATACATTTTATCGAGATCTGAAATAAGGGTTGTCAAGAAGTGTCATTAGGGGTACAAGAATTGAAAGGAGTTCGCAAATTAAGATTTTTACACCCTTATGGAAATAATAGCGGAGGTTCCTCGTTTAATAAATAATATTACTTGGCTATTCTTACATTTGATTTCCTCCTGTTGCTTGGAGCTCTATGGTGAAATCTTTCAATGTAGTAAAGTTCCCTAGGTAGTCCAGATCTTAAAAAATATATTCTACATTTGACCAGCACCCATAGTTCTTATCTTTGAACATTTAATCTACAATAGTCACGAATTTCTTATGTGCAAGCATAGTAATGTGTAAGGGCAACTATCCAGAACCACAGTAAAGTTTGTTTGCTCCTGCTTGTCTAAACACACTCATGCGTTGTTATACAGCCATGTCTGGATCCTGTCGAAAAAGGGAAGCTTCCCGATTCAGTTCTCTGAAAAATGTTTCGTATCTTATGATCTTGGCGTCTTTTTCTTGGACTTCTCGCTGCAATTCGTAGAAGTTTTGAGAATTAAAAAGTGGTCTCGTGATGCCATTTGTTTCCATGTTGTTTTGCTTTACAGTCATAAAGAAAAAGTAATCAAAACTTGAGAAATGGAATTATTTTAAAGCAATCTATAGTATAAACGCTTACAGGATTTTTCATTTTTCCCTTCCTTATTTTATAACCTTTCTTACGTTTTCTTAAAAATATGCCTACTTAGAAACACAGTATTCAGTGCCTCTAAGGAAGTTGATTCATTTTCAGGTCTTTTAACCACGAGAACATATGCGTGTAAGATTCTTGGAGCGACTTTGTATTGTCACTCCATTTTTCATATAAACAATACTTGTATTCGACCATACTTTGAATTGTATATATGTATATACAGTATATATATATATATATATATATATATATATATATA
>JBAHVQ010000118.1:62433-86373 GCA_036872915.1 Nanipora kamurai
TCAGTTGCCTGATGATCGTGTTGTAGACACGTGAAACTCCGAGTAGCAAACGCCGCTCTAACTTTATTAAAGTTATAAATATATATATATATATCTATATATATATAATAAAATAAACCAAGACAGCAAAAATTTTAAAACATTTTGATTACTGTACAGTTTCGTACGTGAAGTTATAGGCTACAGGCACTCTTCAGATCTCTGACCTCAGACCTCATATATATTTAAAAAGATAAAAGATTAAAAGATTATAATCATTTACTCGGTTATGACCAATTAGTGCGTGAAATACCAAACAACCAAATTTAATCTTTTAATCTTTTATTTTTTAACAATGACCTTGCTCTACATCTCTATGGAGCACTTTTATTGAAGAAATAAAGGATACTTATTTTATATTATTATTATATATATACAGTATATATATATATATATATATATATATATATATATATATATATATGTATATATCGTTTATCTCTCATCAAATATGGGACAGCTTCGTGAGCTAATATTTGCGTACATTGCAACAGACAGCTTGATGATACCTAATTCATGTCACACAATTGGCGCTACAGGAACCTTATCTTCCTATATTTCATCAAGATACAGAGCTTCCTGCGCGCAAAGGATTGTGGTTTAATGTGCAAGTCTCTATCTCGTTTGCTACGATTAGTTTCCCTTACCTCTGCTTTCACTTTTTTGTGAAGTTTACTTCTTAGTAACTTCAATTCACCACGATATTTTTCTGCCAACTCTTCTTTCTCGCTTTCATGTTTTTTGTACATTTCCAATCGCTGGTTTCTCATATTTACTTTCATTTCCTGTTTCTGCTTATTTAAATCCTCTTTTTCTTTTCTTAGTTCTTTGATGTGATTTTCCAATGCAAGTGCTTTCATTTTGAAATCAGATTCGATTTTTGCGTAAGTCTGAAGCTTATACAGAGAATAGTCTATGGTCCTCTCGTTGTCTGTGTCTGCTCTTTTCTCGGAAATTTCGTTGAAAATCCTGTTCCGCTCTTGCTGCAGTCTATCGATTTCTTGCCTCAAGGACGTCAAAGTATCTTGGAAATTTTTCTTCTCTTGTTTCAGCTTTTCTTCGAATTCGCTCCAGATCTTCTCTCGAGTTTCCTGTCTTTCTTTAGAATCACGGAAATCACTTGACTCTTCATGCAAGGACAGTTCTCGTTCCAAACTACGTTCCATCTCTTTTAATTTAACTGCCATTTCCATTTTCTCTCTCTTTAACTTCAACACTTCTTCCTTCAGTTCTTTTTCCATTTGTTCGGCCTCGGCTTTTTCTTTCTGCGAAGCTTCTAGAAATACTTTCTCCAACTTTTCTTGCATTTCAGTATTTCCCACCTCGTTGTTAGAATAAATCTCAGCTCGTTCCTTCTCGAAGGCTATTTCCATCTTTTCTCTCTCCAACCGATTGACCTTCCTAATCTCTTTTCTTTCTTCCTTCAAGCGGACGATTTCGCTAATCAGATTCTGCATCGCTGCTGCCATGGACTTCCTCTCACATTCAATCTGATGTTGCATGCCATTCTTTTCGCTGTTAAAATGTTCCACCAACCGTTGTTTCTCCAGCTCATGTTGGTTTCTCTGTTCTCGAAGCACTTCCTCAGCTTCTTCGATTTCGCGCTGGTGTTCACCTACCTTAATCAAAAGTTTCTGATACTCCTTCTCCATATCCAGTTGTTCCAGGTCGTGTCGTTGGAACAAAATCGCCTCTTTATTTAGTTCTAGATCAATAGTTTCTTTTTCCTCATTCTTTTCACCATGTTTGACTTTGACCTCTTCTAGATCACCTTTTGCTTCTTCGTGATAATTTTCATCATTGCTGTTGTCGTGTATATTTTCCTGCGTCTCTCCTGCTCTGATTTGCTTGGGATTTTTCGAGCTCTCTCGATTGCTCGCTCCGTTGTCTAAATGCCCCAGTTCTACATCCTCGTGGGTAGGTTCGTGTTCAAGAGCTGTAACAAGTTTAGCTATATGCTTACGTTGATGGCCATCCAGCTCCTTTTCAACCTGATCTTTCTGCTCTCGAATACTTTCTAGTTCTGCTTCCTTTGTCTTGAGTTTTTCAGAAAGACGTTCCACATTTTTTAATGCAATGGCTTGAGAATCAATCAAATCCTCATACGCCTTCACAATTTGTGTCAAATCACTGCTACCTTCATCCTTTAACTGACCAAGCATTCTGAGGGTTTTCTTTCCTTTCATCGTATTCCCCCACTCTGAGTCTTTCTTGAAAATATGGCCAAATAACTCTTTGCCTAAACATTGCTCGATCATGTCAAGATCTTTTTCATAACTTTCCAATACTCGTGCCAATGTAATTTGATTGGTCAAAATGGTTTCGACGTATCGCGGAATGTGATGGGTATCTTCCAAAACGTCTTTTGTTCCCTTCGACAGACTGATAAGTTTTTCGGCAAGAGACTCGCCAACCATTTTCTTTAATTCCTTTGAACTTTTGCACTGTCTCGCTAACACCTGGTTTTGTTCTTCCATGTCTCTGATATCTTTGTTTATTCCCTCCAAGGCTTTCTTTATTCCTCCAGATATGTTTCGTTGCAGAACATTCTCGAGATAATGATCAATCTCATCCTTTTCTTTCTTTAAGTATTCTAACTCTTCTTTAAAATGTTTTCCACCGTGCCCAGTTTTACTCAAATTTCCTTCTACTGACTCCAAATCGTCTTTTTCTTTACGCAAATATTCCACTTCGTCTTCCAAGTCCTTGTTCGCTTTCTTCAGTTCTTCTAACGTGGGAATGATTTCGTTATTTTCTTTCTCCAGATCATCCAACATCTGTTTCATCGATGCATTCTCCTCCCTCAAATATCTTAAGACCTTTGACTCCTCTTTCATTATTTCGTTTGTCTGGTAGGCTTGGTCTAGGTTACAAACGATTTCTTGATTCTGCCTTTCCAGTTGGCCGATTTTTTCTTTTATCAACATGTTGTCTTGTTTAATTTCTTTATTAAATCCCAATACATTGTTGTTCATCACTTGACTTGGTTTGTCCTCAACTTTAGCCTCATTCTTGCCTGTCGTTTCTCGTTTTTTTACTTTGCTAATCGCTTTTTCGGCCATTTGTAGTTTAGAAGTTATGTTCTTATTATCCTTCTCTAAAGCAGCCAGTTTTCTTTTTAGCTCCTTGTTCTCTTCTTTTACTTTTTGCTCGCTCTTTAACTTGTTTTCCAACTCGTTCTTTACTTTCTTGGCCACTTCTAGATCAGAAACTATTTCATCGAATTCATTCTCCATTGCAACCAGCTTCTTTTCCATCAACTTGCGTTCACTCTTTATCATTTGGCAACTGTCTAACTGCGGTGCTATTTGTTTGTTCAGTTTATCGGCCTGTTCCAGTTTGGAAACGGCTTCGTTCTTTTCGTTTTCCATAGTAGCTAGTTCAACCGCCAGGGAGTCTCTTTTTTCGTTCACACATTTCAACTCACTTTCAATTTCACTCTTCATTTTTTCAACCTTGTCAAATTTGGAATTCATTTCACGAATCTGTTGCTCCATGCCTTCTTTCAGCAGCTCCATATCCTCTTTTGAATATTGGGTTTTGTTTTTTATCTCTTCAATTCTGTTCCTAGAATCTTCAAAATTGGAAATGGCCGTCTTATTTTCTTTCCCCATGTCGTCACGTTCTTGTGATGAAAGGCAATCTTTTTTCAGTTCCACTAAAGATTCGGTTTCTCTCTCATGTTTATTTCTTTTTACCTCGTTCAATTCAGCCGTAATATTCCCCAATTCCTGATTCATTCGTGCTAATTTGTCCCTCATTTGCTCATTCATTTCAGTTTTTATCTTTTCACGTTCCTCCTCCAAAAACCTCACATGTTCTCGCAGAGACTTGTTTTCTCCTTCAGCCTTTGCCCCCGATGCTATCTGCTGAAAAAGTGTTTCATTGTTTTCTAAAATCCGAGAAAGTTCAAATTTCTTAGATACCTCGAGATCAGCAGGCTCCTCGTTTACAATGCAAGTAAATAGATCTTCGTCTATCTTTGATCTCAGCAATTCCAACATGTTGATAAACTTTTGGCTTTCTTGTTGCGCAAGTGAATTCATTTTTTTGTAGTTGGCAATAATTTCAGCTACTGTAACGCTATCACGTCCCACTTCATTTGTCACCTCCTGATATTCACCTGCACCTGTTCCATTTTGTTCAGCTGTTTTGATTAAAGAACTTGACAGGACATCACCGGTCAATGCTTCGAGTAATTCGTTTCCAACTCTTGATTTAATCAAATTAAGCAGTTCTCCAGTAATTTCCCGCTCTTCCGATAGAGTCTCCTGAGTCACTTCCAGTTCAAGAATGAGGTCAGTCATGCTAAGATTCTCATCTTTCATTCTTTTCAAAATTTCGAAATATGAATCAGCTAAATTGTCGGTACTTCCATTAGTAAACTGGCTATTTGTGGGCTGCTCTTGACCAACATCGTATAACTCTTTATGCCACTCTTTCCTTTTAAAGAGTTGTTCGTTTATGTTTTCTAAAGCTTTCCTTAATCGCCCTTCTTCATTCTCAAGTTCAGCAAATTGTTGGTATTCCTCGGTAATTAGCTCCAAATCGTGGTTACTTCCAAACGCGTGCGTTTGTAATGACTCTTGGAGTTCTGAAAGCTTTTTTTCTAATTGCTCTTTTTGTCTGGTTAAAAGATCAATATTCTGCATAAGAAGCTGTTCCTTCTCCAAATTAGTTTTATCACTTCTCGTATGGCTTGTTGGAACTCTTAAGACTTGCTTTTGGAGTCGTAATTCCTTTAGAGCGCTTTGCAACTTGTCTTTTAACGCTTTTCGTTTCTTCGACAAATCTATTTCAACTTTTTCTGTGTTATTTGATCTTTTCTCAAGTTCCATAGCGTTTTCCAGATCATTCAACCTTGTCTGCTTGTTCTCTTTCTCAGTCCAAAGCACGTTTACCAAACCAGGATAAGAGTCAGAATTCCCACTAGGTTTTTCATCACTTGTTGATTGTTCTTCACTCCGTATCCCTTCAAGCTTCTCCTTCAGTTTAGCTTCTTGAATTATTAACTCGCGAAGTCTCTCCACTGTTTTTCTCACATTTCCGACCTCCGCCATTTCTGGAAAATTTTCAAGACCATCATCATCTCCATTCAAACTAAAACCTTCAATCCTTCTTTTAACACTCTCCAGCTGCTTCTCCAAGCTTTCGCGTTGCGACAACAAACGCCTCTTATCATTCTTACTCAAAGGTTTTCCTGCTTTCTCTTGAGATGACTTTGCTTTCTTTCCCAGACTTCCGCTTGATGCACGCCTCTTTCCGAGTTTCCCTTTACTTTCAGTTTCGTCACTTTGGCGCTTGCATTCGTCGATCTTGCTAACGACACTCGCGAGTTCGTCTTTGATCCTCCCTCGTTCTTCAATAGCTCGTGTAAACTTCTCTTGAGGTCGCTCAGCATCTTTTCCCTCGCGCAAGGCGTTCTTGATTTTCGTATTTTGCGCTAAAATTTTCCCTTCCAGTTCTTTCATTTTCTTGTCCAATCCCGCCTTTTCTTTCAGCAGCTTTGCCATCGGAGCCTTTTTAGACGCTTTTCGCTTTAACCTCTCCTCCCTTACTAAACGGGTTGCCAAACTCAATTCGTCAATCATGTTGTAATCGTCAAATACTGACAACTGGCTTTGAGTAAGGTCATCTATCGACGAATAACTGGGACTTTGGGCAACTACAGCAGCAGGATCTTCCTTCACGCCTACAAGGGATTTTTCGACTTTAAGAGATTGTGTTGTAATTTCTTTCCCCAGGGACTCCAAGCGAACAGCCAAGGAGCTTTTCTTTTGAATCATGGATCCAAGTTCCTCACTCATGTTGATTGAATTCTCGGTGCTTAACTGCTTTTGCTCTGTGGATAAATCTTTAGCACTTTCGTCCTCGACATATTCGGAATCCTTGGCCTTTACTTCTCCTCTACCAATTTTTCTTTTAGATACCTCTTTTTCAAACGAAGCCGCTTGAAGCTCGTCCTTCTCCCTCTCTGACGTCAAATACGACAGGAATTCTCTTTCTTTGGCTTTGACCAACGATTCTATCTCTTCAAATTCACTTTGAACCACTTCCTTCTCTCGCGACAACTCAAGCAACCTCTTCGCCACTTTCTTTTGTTTTTCTCTTTCTTTCAATAAGTTCTCATACTCACGCTTGCCCAGTTGATTCAACGCTTTATCAGCATCAGAAAGCTCGTCCTCCAGCTTCGACTTTTCTTTCATGAGAGCAACTAGATTTTCGACATCATGTTGAGACGATAACTTTGATGCTTCGAGGGACGACTGCAGCGTACTAACTTCGTCACTAATTTTTTCCAGTTCATCTTGAATGACGGAATTCTCATAGTTTGGTTTTCCTACATCTTCTGGGTACCAACTTGCTGAGGAGGGCTGAGTGATGTTGGGGCCAGCAGACGAACCGTGCTCTAAATCTTCAATGGCCCGCTCCAATTTTTTAATTTCTCTTTCCATTTCAAGTTTTTCGTCAAACATGGCACTAATAGCATTTTTATCCCTTCGCTTGTTCTCAGACGCCTCTGAAGTCAGGCCGACCAGGGAATCCTTCATCTCTTGGTACAACTGATTGATTTTTTCCTCCCTGGCATTTCTATTGCCGGCAAGCATTAGATCATCATGATCAAAAGTTTCTCGTTCGATATTAAAGCTTTCTTCAAGGTCATCTGAGTCTATGCCTTTACTTTCTAGCTCCTCCAGACAATGTCTCAGCCTGGACTCTTCCGCTTTAATTCTTTCCTCTTGATCGTGAAGGTTTCTTATATTCTCGAGCCGTTCAACGTTATCCTCTAAGTTACATGTTACCTTGCTTAGTTCCATTTCAACTCGTTTGCTTTCCGCCGTTGTTCTTAAAAGTGGAGTTTCTAGTTCACTGATTTCTTTACGTAGGTCGGAAAGCTTGGATAAAGTTTCAACTCTTTGTTTTTCCAACTTCTCTTGTCCAGCCAAAACCTCTGGGATTCTGTCAACAAATTGCTCACCCACTGTCCTCCTCAGCGTCTTATACATCTCTTTCCAGTGATCTCGTTCCTCCAGAATTCTCGGAAACATTTCCTCACGTTCGGTGTTGCTAAGAGAGGTTTTAGCAGACGAGTCAGGATTCCTGTCTCCATTGTCGCCATCAAGAATGTTCTCAACGGTGCATTCTTCTTCGGCTCCAGCTTCGACTCCATTCAAACTTTGATACCGTTGGTCATTTCTTCTGAATAAATTCTTGCCTTCTTTCTTCATAACTGTCGCTGATGTATTCGTGCCACTTTTACTCACTGCTCCTGCTCCTGTATTGTTTCTCCTCACTGTGTCTCTTGACTTCAATAGATCGTTTTCCTTCCTTAAGTCCAATCTAGCTTCGTCGAGAATTGAGCATTCAATTTCCAAAGCCGTTATTTTTTCTTCAGAATCTTTCAGGCGATTTTGGAATTGCTGAAGTATCTTTTCACCACCTGTTCCTTCGAGTAGTTTCTTTTGAAGTCTAAAGATCTCTTCTTCCTTCATTTTATTTTTCAGTTCTAGCATCTCCGCATACTTTTTCAGCTTTTCAAATTCTCTTTCTTTTTTAAGCTTGCTTTTAGGTTTTTCATCTTCTTCAATTTTCTGGTTTCTACTCCTCTTAACCACTGTTTTCAAATCTTCACAAAGTGCTTTTAAACGATTATTTTCTTTTTCCGAATTCTTTAACTCCTCCTGCATTTCTTCTAGTGCCCTTTTATTTCTGATGCTACCCACCAATCGCTCTTGAACTTTAGCTATTTCATCTTTCTGGCCCTCATTTATATTCTCCAAGTTACCCAGTGTCTTCTCAACGCTGTCCAGCTCATTCATGGAATGTTCTTCATAGTAATCTGTTTTCATCGGTTCTTCACTATTTTCCACGCCATTCAGTGCCTTTTCTAATTCTCTGTTTCTTTCCTCTAATATCTTCACTTGATCTTGCAGTTCTTCCACAACTTCTTCACTTCCAGATCCTTCTACTAACTTCTTTTGTATTCTATTTATCTCCTTACTTTTCGATTTGATTTCATTTTCTAGTTCTTTGTTAAAAACCATCATTTTAGCCATTTCTCTCTTTAACAACTCATTACCTTCCTTTCCGAATTTTGAACATTTATTTTCCAATTCTCTATTCTGTTTCTTTAACTCCTCGCTTTTCGAAGATAATTCCTCGTTTTCTCTTTTTGATTTTTTCTCTATCTCTTCCTGGCTTACAATCCCAGACTTTTTCAGCATTTCTTTCATATTTTCTGAAGAATTCGATGATTCCTCTAACTTTGCATTCGCATCTTCTAACTCCTGTACTTTATTTCGGAGTTTTCGCAAAATGTCTTGACCTCCAGTTCCTTTTGCTAACAATTCTTCCATGTCGTGGATTTCTTTAGTTTTTGCCTGATTCTGGTTCGTCAAAAGAACATTTTCATTTTTGAGCCTAGCTATTTTTCTGATCAATTTGCCATCGTTTTTGTCACTCCGATCTTCGTTGGTATTCTCAAGGTTATTACACTGGTTTTGTAACTCGTCATTCTTATTCTTTGACATCTCAAATTCGCCACAAATTCGTCGCACAATTCCTTTCCCTCCAGTTGCGCTAACTAGCATTGATTGAAGATCGCTGGTTTCGTGGCTTTTTATTTCATTTACAGCAACTAAGTTTTCAGTTTCTTGTAGTCGAGAAATTTCAGCCATGTCATATTGCTTGTTTTCTTCAGCGTCCTTCTGTCTTCCTTTAGCGTCCTTCAAATCTCGACAATCTATTTGAAGTTTATTATTTTCCTCCATCGACGTCTTTACCTGATCCTGGCGATTTCCTAGTTCTACCTCTGTATCACCGAGTGCTTTCTTTTGTAGTTCACCCTTTTCACGCAGCGATATGTTGTTTATCTCAATTTTTTTCTCTGACTTTTTCTCTATTTCCTGTTCCTCGTTGTCTTTAAACTTCTCCTCGAGATAACCCATTTCGTTACACCTTTTTCTCAAGTCTTTGTTTATTCCTTCTAATTCTTTCACCTGGTTTTGAAGTTCATGTAAGATCTCTTCACCACCACTTCCATCCAGCAATTTCTCCTGAAGTTTCATTATTTCATCAGTCTTGGCTTGACTTTCACGCTCCAAATAATCGCTTTCTTTTGTTATTCTGGCGACTTCTGTTGCTATCTCTTTATTTTCATTCGTTAAATCGCTCTGTGTCTTCCTCAAGATGTCATTAGCACCGTCCAAGTCCCTTAACTGTTCTTCTTGGGCTCTGTTGTTCTCTTCAAGTTTACTGATTTTTTCACGTAATTTTTGAAGAATCTTTTCTCCTTCATTACCTTCAACCAACGTTGTTTCAAGTTTACGTATCTCACCGTCGTTGGACTTATTCTGGTCAGTTAAATCAGAGTTTAGTTTTCTTAGTGTAGAAATTTCATCCTTTCTTTCTTTCCTTTCACTTTTACCGTCTCTTAGCTTTTCATGTTCTTCTTCTACTTCACGACAGTGGTCTTTCAATATTTCATTGATCCCTCGGTCTTTCTTTAATTTTTTTTGAACATTTTCCAGTACGTCTTTCCTTTCGGCGCCCTCCTGTAACTTCTTTTGAAGATCATATTTATGTTCTTCCTTACTCTTGTTGTCATGTACCAATCTAACGTTTTCACTTTTCAATTTAACCAGCTCCTTTTCAATCTCTTCGTTAGCTTTATGATTATTAGCTTTAAACGGTTCCTTATCATCTTCTGCCATGTCGTTACTCTTCTTCCTCAAGTCTTTCTTTAATTCTTCCAACCCTTGGACTTTGTTTTGAATTACGTGTAAAATTTCTTCATTCCCTGTTCCATCCAACAACATCTCCTGAAGCTTCCTTATAGCATCAGTCTTGGCTTGATTTTCACGCTCTAAATAATCTTTTTCTTTTGTTATTCTGGCTACTTCGATAGCTGTTTCTTTATTTTCATTCATCAAATCATTCTGCTCCTTTCTCAGGATCCCATTAGCTCTGTCCAAGTCTCTACACTGCTCTTCTAGGGCTCTGTTGTTCTCTTTCAGTTCACTATCTTTTTCATGTAATTTTTTAAGGATTTTTTCTCCCCCACTACCTTTAACCAACGCTTTCTGAAGTTCACGTATCTCGTGGTCTTTGGATTTAATCTGATTAGTTAAATCGGTGTTAAGTTCTCTTAGTGCAGAAATTTCATCCTTTGTTTTTTTCCTTTCACTTTTGTCCGTTGGGCTTTCATTTTCCTCTTCTAGATCACGGTAGTCGGCTTCCAGTTCTTCATCATTCTCTTTTTCTTTCGTTAATTGTATTGGAACATTTTTTAGTAGGTTTTTCCTTTGGGCGCTTTCCTCTAACTTCTTTTGAAGATCATATGTCTGTGCTTCTTTATTCTTGTTGTCCTGTACCAATCTTTTGTTTTCGCTTCTCGATTTATCCAACTCTTTTCCCTTGTTTTTGTTCTCTTCTCTTTTACTATCGTCAACCGTCACTTTTTGAACTTCGCGTACTTCACTGTCTTTGGAATGACTGTCATCGGCTAAATCGGCGTTCCCTTCTCTTAGTCCGGACACTTCATGCGATTTTTCTTCTGTTTTCCTTTTATCATTTGTTAACTTTTTACTTTCATCTGCTAAATACTGACAGCCAGCTTCTAATTTTTCATCGTTCTCTCTCACTTTCTTAAATTGGCCAGGAACATTCTCCGTTACGTCTCTTCGTTTGACTTCCTGTAGCTTTTTATGAAGGTTGGGTTTTTCAGCTTCTCTGCTCTTGTTGTCCATTGCCAATCTTTTGTTTTCGATTTTATTCGACTGTATCTCCATTTTATTGTTCACTTCGTCTCCATTATCTTTGAACGTTTCCTCATAATCTTCTGCCTTGCGACACTTATTTCTCAAGTCTTTGTTCATGGTTTCCAATTCTTTCACCTGGTTCTGAAGTTCTTGTAGGATTTCTTTACCTTCCGTTCCACGGAATAACTTCTCCTGAAGTTTGGTTATTTCAGCAGTCTTAGTCTGACTTTCGAGCTCAAAATCATTGACTTCTTTCCTTAATTTCGCCACTTCTCTGGCCATTTCTCTATTTTCATTTGTTAAGAGGTTTTCTCTATTTTCCAATCTTTCGCAAGTGTCCTTCAAATCTCTACACATTTTTCCTAATGCAGTGTTGTTCCCTTGGTTTTCTTTTACCTTGTCTTGTAATTTTAACAGGACATCTTCTCCTCCACCACATCTAATTGATGTGTTTTGAAGCTCGCGTACTTCACTGTCTTTCGAGCTATTCCTGTCAACTTCACGAGCATTCTCTTCTCGGTTCATGAGTATTGCTGCTTCCAGTTGACCTTTCTCCTTCTCATTCCTTAGCTTTCCATTCACACCTAGGTTTTTGTCAAGCGCTTCTAAACTTTCATTTTCCCCCGTGAATTTCCTCTCCTCGTGTTGAACCCTGTTAAAGAGTTCTTCTCCTCTGCTACCTTCTAGCACTTTCTCCTGAATCCCAGTCATTTTATCCTCTTTGCTTTTGTTGTCAAGTATTAATTTTTGTTCTTTGCGGTTGAGCTTACTTATGTCCTTTTCCCAGTCATCTGTGGATCTTTCCTCATCCTGTTCAGCGTCACTATATTTCTTTTCGGACATTTTATTTGTATCATTCGAATTCTTCAACTTATTTTGAAGTTCTTTAAAAATATCTTCAGTCTCTGATCCCGCTGACAAGTCCTTTTGTATGTTCTCTATTTCGTCAGTTTTTTCTTGATTTTCATTTCTCATGGCTTCACGATCTCGCTCCGTTCCTGTAATAGTTCGTGTCATGTTATCTTGAGACAAGCGACGTTTCCCTTCCAAAACAGTTTCTTCCTCCAATACATTACACTTATTCTCTAACATTTTATTTTTCGTATAAAGCTCTTTTATTTCGTGTTGAAGATTTTTGACAATCTCATTTCCAGCGCTCCCTTCCTCTAACTTCGTTTGAAATTCATGCACCTTTTCTTGCTTTAGTGCATTCTCTTTTTCCAAAATCACATTTTCAGCTTTAACTCTTTCCAACTCTTTCTCTAGATCCTCTTTAAGTTTACTCTCATTGTCACCGCTGACTACTTTCTCACGCTTTTCGAATTCAGAGCATCTTGCTTGTAGCTTTCTTTTCTCTTCGACGGCTTTATTTAACTTTTGTTGTAAATCCCGAAGTAAATCTTCCTCTCCCGTTCCATCCATTATTTTTTGTTGTAGCTCTTCCACCTCCTCCTGTTTTCTCCGGTTTTCATCATGAAATTTCATGTCCTTGATTTCTAGTTCTTTTTTGAGTTCATGTACTTTTCGTTTTAACTCATCGTTCTCATTTGACAGCAACCTTCGAGACACTCCAATCTTTTCATTTCCTGCTCTAGAGGCAAAACTTTTATGAGGTGCAATCTCGCTGTCTAATTCCTTTCTATTTTCAAGTTCATCTTGTAAAACGACCGCTTTTGAAGCTACATGAGGTTTTTCACCATCATCAGTGTTGGGTATGAATTTTGTTTTCGATGATTGTCCGTTGGTACTAGAATTTAACTCAGTTAGAAACTGCGAATCAAACTCTTGAGTCTGTTCGGGTGCTTCGTAATAAATTTCACCCGATATATTGGTCTCACTATCTGAACCCAAAACGTTTGTTGGATTCATTGTACCTCTTATCTTATGAAGCAGCTCTTCCCGTTCACTCTCAAGTGCAGTCAGTTTACTTTGCAGCTCGCGTAAGTCGTTAGCTTTTTCTTTTAAATTTCTCTTCATCGCCACAAAGTCGTTTCCCATTTTATCTTCTTCCATTCTTCTAGGCCGCTTCTTTAACGCTTTGTGCGCATGATTGAGGTCTGTCCTCGCCTTCTCCAGCAACTCTTTGTACTTTCGTATGACTTCGTCTCTATCGGTGTCGACGAAGTCAGCAATTCCGCTGTCGTCACTCGGAGTTGGCGCTAACTTTCGCCTTTTCGGAGAAACCGCTTCTCTTCCTTCTTCCTGGTCTCCAAAATCTATCCTCTCAAGCAACAAACCAACGTATTCTTGGAATCTCGTCAACAATTCCTCGTTGTTTTCGTATTTCTGTGCTTGGATTACACGAAGTTTCTGTCGTCCTCGTCGGATCTTGTCAATGTATTCCTCGCGAAGCACTCGACTCATGTTAATTCTTTCTATATTCAAAAAGTTCTCAATTTCAGGAGAAAGTTTGAAGATTTGGGGGACCGGCGACTGAGACGTTGCGTCGTTCAGTTGGTGATTTTCTTCACATTCTCTTCCCGTATTTGTTTCAATCTCAGAGGGACTTCCTTCAGGGCTACCATCAGACAAAACATCACCAGTTTCAAAGTCTTTCTTTACCGGAAGTTCATCTTCGTCAGGGATGTCCTGTCTCGTTATACTCTCCGGCTCACTTAGGTCGCTATCGCTACTACAAGAATCTGGCTCAGTCTCTTTTGCTCCTGTTTGCTCATGAATAAGTTTTCGAAAGATTCTTATCAGTGCTTTTCTCAGTGCTCCCTTACTGTTGATACTGTCGTCGCACAGGTCTCCATGAGCATCTATCTCTTCATCTTTCCCATCATGCACTGGTCTAGGCGATCGGTATCCCAGGGAGCCCCACTCAGGTATGTCAGCATTTTCGTAATCCTCATCGCTGCTTGTCCAACTCGACTTACGGTGAAAGTAATCGCTGCTGACTAGTAAGGCATCGTGTGATTGTACTGCAGTTTCGACAGCATTCACAGCCTGCTCCAAAATCAGGGTCGCCGTTATATGTTCGCCACACCTTTTCCTCTGAAGCTCGACCAGTTCAAGTTTCACCGGTAACTGTAACTGTAATCTCGAAATTTCCTTTTTCAACATGTCTTCAGATGAAACATCGTATGAAGTACCATTTTCTGATTCTGTTCCACTGTCGCGTATTCTCTCCTTCATCCTCTCTATGTCCTCGTTTTCTTTATCCAGAATATTTTGGTAAAGCTCGCCCACTGCAGCCTGATGTCTCCAAGCTTCCGTAAGCCTCTCTTGCTCGTTCTTTCCGCTACGTTGAAACTGATACTGTTTCAAAGAAACCTCCAATTCTTCCTTCATCTCCACGTAATATAGGCGACTCAAATAAAACCGTTCGGCGTTTAAGACTTGCTCTAAAAGGCAATTTTGAGCCTTATGGTTTTCATTAAGCGTCTCACCGCAGTTAACTTCTTCAGAATTGTCTTGATATGGACATTGAAGTTGGTTTAACCAATCTTGGCGTTCTTTATTGTAGCAATCTTGCAGTTCTTCTAAAGCTATTTCGAGCTGTTCCTTTTCTGTTTTTAAAGCTTCAATTTCCGCAGAACTCATTCCTTGGTCCGTTTGTTCCTCCAGACTTTTGGGTTCCTCTTGAGAATACTGTAACAACGCTTTTTCCAGTTCTTTGTCAGTGCTCTCCACGTTTGATGACATCCCCAGGTGTTTCATCAGGACCTCGGTCGCCGCCTCAGAAATATTGAAGGTTTTCTCACGCTCTTTCCGTAACTCTTCTTGAATAGATTCCATAGTCACGCGATGTCGGATTTCAGCACGGAGATTCTCCAGGGCATATGCAACTATCAGCTCTCTTTCCTTGTCACGCAACACTTGTTTTACTTCGTCTTTCATCTCCTTGTCGAAGACACGTCCATCGAATATCTCGATGTCCAAAAGTTGTTCAAGAGAATGTATTTCATGGCGTAAGTTAACATCAAATACATCAGGGGACTTAGGGTCAGATTGTCGTTGAAGAAAGATGTCAATATAGTTATCCAAAAGCTCCTTGGTGGTTTTTACCAATGTAAGGCCTCTTAGCTCATCAACTGTGTTTTCTAAAACATCTCTGGCACACTTGCTCACCTGAGAACTCAGATCCCCCTGTTCTAACTGTTCAACTATACCCTCCAATTTCTCCTGGAATATTTCAAGTTTTTCTTTGAAAACAGTTCTCTGCATCTCGTATTCGTTGACCGTTCGGTGAATCTTATGCTCCATTTCTCTTATACTACTCTTCAGTTCCTCGTTCTCTAAATTTAATTCATCAATTTGAAAACTCATCTCGGAGGTACTCTGATGCTGCTGTAAACTTTTAGAGACATTTTCACCCTCGTGAATGGAATGTTTCTTTTTGATCGCAGTGCTTCTATCTTTGGGCTCCGAAGGACATATAACTTCACGGATTCTCTGCTTTACGTCTATGACGGAGACGTTTTGATCCTCTACCACTTCTTGGATCTCATTAACTTTACGACTTAATTCATCTACCAGGACCTGAAGCTCCAGGACCTTCTTACGTTGAGCATCCAGCTCTTCTTCCATCCTCTGGTTTTCCACCTGTAACTCATTCATAGATTTCTGAGAGCTTTCAACAGACATTAAGATGCTGCCTTCGACTGGCAATTCGTCTTTTCTCAGATCACTACATTTTAAGATTAAAACGCCGGCTTCGCTTTCAACCAGCTCTTGGGTTGGCCCTTCTGCTTTCCACGACAAATAACTATCAGTTTCCTCCTGTTTGCCTACAAGTCGTCCCAGATGCCCCGAATCACATCCAAACGAGGACATATTACTTTTTTTATCAACATCTTCCAGGCCACCTCTTCTGACAACAACTTCTTCCTCGAGCTCCTTTATTTTGGCTGGGGAATCTCCGTTCTTCTCATCATACGGCTTTTGTTGTTCATCCTCTACTCTCTTCAGCTTGTCCATCAGTTCATGCAATTCGTTTTGGTAAACACCACTCTTTCCTTCATCGCCATGCCGGACTGTTCCCTCGCTTCTTGCTTGATCCAGTTCAGCTCTAAATCTGCTTTCCATGTTTCGCTTTTCAAATTCGAAACTCTTCAGAAGGTTTAAGACTTCTAACCGGTGTTTCTCTTTAATCATTTCCCTTTCAGCTGCAAAATCGGCAACCAGTGTGTCGTGAGATAGTGCCTCTCCGTCCCTTGCTTCGTAATCCATCTGTCTAGCTTCCTTCTTGTTGAAAACTCAAGTCAGGTAAACTGTATCTTTAAACTCGACGTAATCTTATTCTCGAAAAATCTGTGCAAGGCAAAAATATTTCATGCCATCAACATCAGATTTTGGAGAAAATTTCGACAATTGTTCGCCTTTTTAATTCAATAATTAGAAAGATGAAACGGAGTTGAACTACAATATGTATGAAGGTCGTTTCCAATGTAAAATAGCAACTCGTGATTGACTATTATGTTTTCTTTCTTGGGGGATTTAATAAAATGCAGTTTAACTTATTATATGATACATCTTCCAGAGAATACATATCTAGAATACTTGAGAACAATAAATGAGCTATGCACTTTTTTATTTACTCTGAGATGCTACTAACAGGTAACAGAACTGAAAAGACAAATTCTCAGAAACTAATCGACAATGGACTACGAAGACTAGAATAAAGTGTGCTTAATTTTGAGAAAAAACAAATACTGCAGGAAAAAGCGGTCCTATCTTAAATAATTTTTAAGATTTTTTTGGCTAGCATACTCGCCTGACCATGCGCAAAAAATTAAAGTGCTAGCTTGCATTTTAAATTAAGATATCACTTTTTCTTGTTTAATCCTATTACATGTTATATAATATTAGCCAGAAAAAAGTGACTACACTATTATACTGGAGCGAAAAGTGAAAACGCAAGTCTTGAAAATTTATTGTATCATATTGAGAGAAAATTTGTTTAAAATACTAACAACAAATTACCTGATGTTCTGATAAAAAAAGAAACATCAACGAATAATTTAGACTTGAATGCTTCTTTACAGGTAAAAATTTTGAAAAGAAAATCTACCATATTTTTGCAATACTTCAGTTTTTCCTTGCTATAAACTGTAGAATCGTAACTGTGGTCGGTTTTGGATGTGAAAATTTAACTTGTAGCATGTATATTACTGTCGACCAAGGACAGGAGCCACCTGCTCCTCTAGCAGCTCCTATACTTATCAAATCACACGGATCTGAATGCAGATTAGACAAGAAATTATTGGTGAGAACACCTGACAAACAATAGCTGCTGATTTTGAAGCAACTTTGGAGCTCTTTATCTTTTGATGACTTGAAACTGGGCATTAATTCTTACAGTTACTGTCCGAGTAACGAATTAGGTACTAAATAAGATTAGTAAGATTCCACATGGCAAAAGAATGAATTAAAGCATTTCTCTTACAAAATCAAGAAAAATGCGACACTTGACGAAAGTAAAAACGTGACTAAGTAAAATTTAATATGGGGACATCAGATACGATTGGCATGAAATTGCGTGTCATGGGAATAAATTAAAGTATTTGTCTTAAAACTTAAACCCACCACAAAGGCTAAAGGAGGAATTTTTAAGCAATTAATTACAGCGTTTGGGACAAGGCCACCAAGCTGTATAACATTAACAGATCTACCACGGATCCTTACCTCTGCATCGATCTTTTCCGTTCAGCGATGACGTCTTCAAATGCTCTTCGTGTGATATTCAAGTCACAATTGTCTGGAATGGTACCAGCTATGCTCATTGAAAATACGGAAAGATAAGCTGGGGACAGTATTCCATGCAAAAATAATTCATTGCTCCTCTCAGACTTCTTAACATCCGATCATATTAATTCGCCAAGTCAAACTAACTTAATCGTAGCAACACACTAAACCGAATGTTCCCACAGTGGTAAAGTGATGATTAGCAATTTTTTTTTATCCTAGGGATATACCTGTTTACGTACTTAAAAATTTCGCATAGCATTTGAATAAATTTAGCAGGTGGACCACCTAAATAACGTAAGCAATGAAAGGCAGAGATAGTTGTATTGCGTTGCAAAAAAGTAGAACATATGACAGAACTTTTAATATTTAAAGGACCCAATTTTTAGTCGAAAACTACGTTGCTGTGAAATGTTTTGAACATCGTGAGGACGTGAACAAACGATTTGACCCAAAACATTCGGAAAAAGACCGCTAATGATATCTAACCGTGTTTATTGTAAAAATTCACGCTACAGAAAAAGTTACGTTTACGAATTACAATGCATTTTTCACCTAGATACATTGCATAGAATGAGAGAGAGAGAGCCACAGAAAGACAGGGAGAGAGAGAGGGCTCACAGATCACTCCTCCCTTGTTTGAGACAAGCGCGGAAATTAGTTTTGTTATACTGACTAATTGTAACTCAACTGTAACTGTGTAACTGTAAACTTAGACTGACTAAATGTAATTAGTAATCCCTAATGGGAGAACGGGTGGTGAGTTGAGGTTTGGCTGGGAATCTAATGACGCTCTGTGATTGGGTTTCCAATAGGTTTGTCGCCGAGAATTCTAATATGAATTATTCTGTCTCTGCGAGTTGTCAATGAAATTCAAACAAAAATGAATAAATGCAATAAGCAGCTTTCTCCTCACGACAAACTTTTTCCATACGAGCAGCCTACTGTTTGACCCCAACTGACCCTTCGTGTGTCCTAGGCTGAAATACCTTCAGTACATGTTTGATGAGTTTTTGGTCAATTGCAGGCCGAGTACTCTCGTCTACAATCCAATTTCGAATGTTTGAGGTGGCGCAAATATTTTGTTGAAGAAATACATCGTGAAACGTCTGAAAGAATACAATTAAATACTTCTGCAGATTCTGGAAAGGCGTTGCATGAATTTAAAAAGATTATGGGGAAGGAGACGTCAGAATTTGAACCTGAAAAAGAAACGGAAAAAAAAGGCTCAAATGAAAGTTTTTACTCGTATCTCCAGAACATCTGATCCCACATGAACGTTCCACACACTTCACCGGCAGTACCAATTGTATTCTTTGTTGTAGTATTCTTTTGTTCTAATAGTTGGCACTCAGTTTTCAGAGATTCAAATGACAAAGAGCAAGGCGGCCATGTTTGTGTACCCAACAAAAGAAACTAATTAAAAATCTTTTGTGAGAAACACAAATATGACGGCTATGTCACGTGCAAGCCAGCAATTAGTGCAGAACTCGCGCCCATTCTATTGTTCTGTTGTACCATTTTGCTTTTGTCTGAGTCGCTGGGTCACCTTGTCGATCTCCAGCTCGAAGGTTAAGATCAACATTTTTTCACTCTAAAGTGAGTTAACGTTTTAAATTTTTCAGAGACGATGACTGATAAAAAATTACTACTCATTAAGTTTTCATTTTGAATAAACAATCTGATACTATGAATATATAAAATTCATTTTGAATTAACCCGCAGTAACGATAGAAGAGTATGAGAAGTTGGGCGAAAATTGTCGTAAAATCAAACCTAGCATAACACTTCACAAAAACTTAACATTCAAAACCAGGAAAACATCACAATCCAACATGAAAACATTACAATCAACAACTCTTGATTTGAAAGTGAGGAGATTATTTCTCACATTGTGGTCCAACATTTGTTGGACCTCTGACAACACCTTACTTTAGAATTCAAACAATGATATAACAGAAGAATGCTGGGAAAAAAAGCAATGTAGACTAATAGTAAGAAGTTAAACTGCTAAGGAACTGCCTAAACTGTGACGAGGAGAAAGATCAATAGTTTTGTGTTAAGGCTGTTCGGCAATTTCGGAAATTCATCTACTTATTAGACGCTTAGAGTTTCGTGGGTTGTGCTTATAAATATAGTACAGATAAGATCTCTGGGTCTCGTACCACCCAGTGACTGGATCGATATTAGGGTGGCGGCATACTATTCCGAACTGAACCAAGAACGTTGTTTGGTTATTTTTGTTTTTCCTTTATATTTAAAATATCAACAACCGTTAAAAAAACAAAGCTTTGGCAGGTCAGTTTCTCAGACCAGATCTCCATTAAATTATCTAAACAATTCAACAAACATATTGCCATCGGTTCACATTATGACTTCTGCGAGTAAGAGTTCCCAAAATCCCGTTAACTCTTTCCCGGCGTCCCCAGACTCTCGTCATTTTACTCGGGCTATCTCCAGACGACTTTGCTCGTCACAGGGAGAGGCACTGCCTGGAAAGGGTGAAGGTACGTTTACACATTGCGATTAATCGGGCCGATTTCTGGTTTAGGTTCATGGTAACTAATAAAAAGCAGGTAAATTCGAGCCCACAGAGCATTCTGTTGACGACTTCTCACTTTAACATGCATCTAAGGCAGAAATTGGCCGGATTAATTGTCGTGTGTAAGCCCTGCTTTAGTCAGACACGATCATCATTGATCTAGCCTGGGAGTTGTCTTTTCGGTTTCTTGTGATAATTTTATGCATTCTCAAGGAAATCGTCGGAGACCTAAAAGAATGAGAGGCATGTTGATCGCATACTTCTGGTAAACTTTCGACATCGTCTTAAATCAATAAACAACTCACAGCTACATTTTGACCTCCGATGAAACATCCGTAGATATATATATATGTATAGATATACATATAGTATATGTGTGTGTATGTGTGTGTAAATGTTTCGGGTCTAATGACATTGACAAACGGTCCAGTGGCGTTCAGCCGTTAGTTCAGCACGTTAAACTGTTTTAAAAAGAGATCATTTGGCCATCATTTTAATTTGGGTGCATATGTTTATATCAGAGTCATAGCGGATACCATGGCAACCACGCCTGCCGCTTACATCAGTAAAAGTTTCAAGTATTACGCGATCCAAACAAACATCAAAGAACGAAGTTTCTTGCCGCAAAGCCGCAGCTCTGTTCTTCACGGCCTTTCACAAATTCGAATCACAATGAAAATAAACTTTTGTGTATTGCTTACTCCCTGCTGGACAAACATTAAAAGGCTTTTTTCGGTGGGAGCTTGTTGCGGCCACAGTGGGAAACATAGACTAACAAAGATGTTATATTTGTTTTTAGTCGGTTTCGCACTGCGATACTCTTACAATGTCATCAGTGAGCATTCACCGAAACCAACTGACATCTCTTTAAATATTCATCATTAGTTCAGCCTAAGTTAGCTGTGGAAAATCCTGGCTTTTTAACGACGAATCTTGAACACGCTTCGAGATAATTCAAAATCTGCCTAATTAAACCATGATTAGACAACCAACGTCTGTTGAGAAGGTAAATGGAACCCGAATGAAAACAATATATCGGCTCAGTCATTCACATTCAGAAATTGCTAAACAAAGTGGTATCTCATTAAAAATTAAACGAGGTCTGCATCGGTCGTTCCCAGCCGTTAAACACACATACAACTATATATATCAACCCAATAGCAACAAAATACCGAATCATCGAACTCATGTTTCTCTAAGAATACTCTTTGTTTGGCCGAACTCCTCCTTTCCTTGAAGCTTCCGGACGAACCACTCCAACCTTCCTTTTTCATGTGCCAAATTGACTTTGTACTCAGTTTCTAACAGCTGTTTCATTTCCCGTTTCTCTCGCAACACCTTCTTCTCCGTTTCGACTCTTTGCCGTTCATATCTCAATTTAAGTTTCTCTGTCTCCATAACATGTTCATTCTCCAGTCTTTCCTTCTGGTACTTAAGCAAAGCAATGTCATTCTCGTAACCTTGGATTGCCGCATCAAATTTCAACCGCTCTTGCTGCATCCTCTTAGAATATCTTGCCTCGTATTCCCTTTCAAGCTCCCGTTTATCTCGTTTCATTTTGCGTTCCAAGTCGCGTTTCTCCAGCTTAAAGATCTCCATGAGATCGTTCTTCTGTTGTCTAAATCTCTGCTCCATTTCATAGATCTCCAAGCTGAACTCCCGCTCGATAGCGGTGCGACATTTGGTGAGTATGTTCCCCATCTCGGTCTCTTCGTGGTAGGTGCGCGGGAAAGATTGCTTTCGACTCTTGGTTTTTGTATCAGTCTTTTGCCTGTTCACTCCCTTCATATCCTGGTCAGCCTCCGTCTGCTCGCACGCCACTTCAGACGCGATTCGCGCGCCCTCATCTTCGTATAATTGTCCAAGCTGGCTAAACGCTGTTAACAAAATCTGCTTAAGTTCTCCCTCTATCTCCGCCACTCGTTCAATCTCAACATGTAGTTTCTCCTCTAAGTTTCTCTTCTCCAAAAGGAAAACTTCCTCTCGGCTCTTTATCTGCTGTTCAAACCCTTCCCTTATTTCATCCTTCTCCTGTTCAAATGCCTCCTTCAAATTCGTGATTTCGTCCTCATGTCGGTGAACCAAGTTCACTCTGTCATCCTCAAAAGCTTGTTTTAATACGTGCTTCTCGCTTTGAAATTCCCGACGAATTTTATCCTTCTCGTTCTCAAAGTTTTTCCGCAGCTCTTGCTTCTCGTATTCGAACGCCTGTTTCATCTTCTCCTTCTCCCGTTCAAGATTTCTCACCAATTCGTTCACCTCTTCCCGATGAACTTGTTCCAGCCGTTTCTCTTCCTCCATAAATCCTTGCATGAGTTCTGCTTTCTCTCGCATGAATGTAGCCTCGTCAACCTGTCGTTGTTCCTCGATTCCCCTCTCGACATCGTCTTCCATTCTACACCACAACTGACGCGTTATTCAATCGGTCTAGTAATCTCTCTGTAAACGAAACAAAAAATCGTTTGTGTGCGACTTCAGGGGACAGGAAGAACGTCTTGTCAAACAACACTAATAGCGGTGGTCATGTATATTTGATTTCTACCCCATCTTGACCCCTCCTGACCTCAACCCGTCGATATAATTATGCTTGAAATATCTCGTGCTAAGACTGCAGCGGTAAACATAAACGCAAAAGTCATTTCAGAAACACCGGTGAAAAACAAGAATAATAATTACCATGAGTTTTGGGAAAATTTTCCCGATCTGACTAAACTAAGGTGGAACATTTCCCGACAGTCGATAAGCCGACAAAAAAATCATCTGTCATCGTTAAATGCCCCTGCTGATTCTGAGAGGTGTCTTTCTGTTTTGCCTGCCCTGAGCTAGTTTCTCATTACCTCACTTGGAGGTTTTCTTGGTTGTACATCCGGTCAAACCCTGGAGATAGCTACAAAGATAACACAGAGAATTATTCCCACGAAGCCAGTGCAAAAAGTGTGCTGCGACGACGGCGGAATAACAATAATTAGGGAAATAAAAACATTAAGAAAAAACAACAGATAATTCTATAATGATAAGAAATACCAAGTGATTAAGAAGACGTGCTTTGAACTTTATAACTTTGCAGCTCTCGACATTTGGATGTGTTTTTGCACCCTAATCCTACTTTTGCTTGATACATTAAATGAGCTATAAGATCACGAAAATAACCGTTGTAATCTCAGCCGTTGGATCTCGACGATCCGACCCTGATGGGGTGAATTTCTTCCGATGATAGCTGTTAGTAGGTAGATGAGTGTTGATGGCATCCTCGTGCCAGTTGTTCTGCACCAGAAAAGATAAGACATCCGGATTTGACATCCGGGTGTCTAGTGGCTACTTAAAAGATTCTATACGCTGGGCTAGTCTCATCAATATCAACAGCCATTGATAACAAACAAATACAAAAGACAAAATTTTGATGTCGCTACTCTGAGCTTCCTTATTCCTTATTTACTTATTCGCTCTACCAGTAATGCTATTGAGCGCTCTATATTTTGATACCAACGCTGTAACCTTCGTGGTACTCATCGTTGGTGTGTGTGTATATATATATATATGTACATATGTAGATAAGAGAGATTTTTAAAAATCATACGAAGAGAGTGCTCAATACCAGAGCAGAAGTTACTTCATAAATTGAGTTACTTCATAAAGAATTACCTTGTAAACCTTTATGAAGTAACCCAAGTTTACCTTGTCTTACTATTATATATTGTATATATATATATATATATATATATACAGTATATAATATATATACACTGTTATATACTGTATATATGTATGTATAGATAGATAGATAGATAGATAGATAGATAGATAGATAGATAGATAGATAGATAGATAGATAGATTGATTGAAAACTTTATTTAATCACGGTTATTACATCAATTTACATTGTTCTACCTGTAAGCCGTGATGATAATC
>JBAHVQ010000118.1:86473-104439 GCA_036872915.1 Nanipora kamurai
CATAGTTTTCACTCATATCTCGTACTGAAGATGGCATAAGGTTGCCGAAACATGTCTACAATAAAAAAATTTGTCGTTTTTTTAAAGTGTGTTATAACTCTCGTGCTATCAAGAAAGTATGGCAAAAATCAAGGTATATTAATCCGAAATCCCCTCTCCCTCCTCTGCGAAATGCTCTGATAATGACTGAATTAACCAACGGAAACATATTAGGATAAATGACGCTCTTCTCTCTAAAACCGACGACCGTATATTTAGACAAAAAGAAACCCAGAGTTTGAGCCTGGGAATGCTCATTCTGTAGGTTAACAGAAGTGGCCTTACTTCTTTTCCAATTTCTTGATTACGTTACCAGGTCTAGTTCATGGGTCTTATTTCTAAAACTAGCAGCTGTCTTGACGTGAACGTTACTTTGACACGAGAAAAAAAGATTCAATCTTACGTCTGTTGGTTTGATTGTTGCTAGTTCATGGCTAGTAATTTGGTATATACAAGTCACTTGGATTTTTATCTAACCTGAAACAAATTATGACATGTTTGTGGAAGTTGATCGTCCAGGTTAGTGTAGTCTTGAGAAAGACTGTTGGTAGAAATGACTGACGTTTCGACAGCCTTAGCGGCTTCTATCTTCATCTTCAGAGTCAAACAAATTAGTCGAAAATAACTCAGCCAATTTGCTTGCAGTACGTTCCAAGCCACAAATATAGATCTATAATTGATTAATGGAAATCCCTTTAAATACAAAATCTTGAACTCAGAAGAAATCAGCAATGATCTGCTATAGTGTTTGAGATATCTCAAGGAATGCTGGCTGACTATTTAACTGACAGTTTCAAAAAACTTATCAAGTACATTAACACACGTCCGGGCTAGCCCAATTTAACGTTCAGCTTCCTAGCCTAAAATACTAATTATACGAAAACAGCTTTCAGATAAAGAGGAGGAAACAATCTACTAAATGAAACTAAATTGCCAACTTTAGTTTGTAACTTTAAACTCGAACTGAAGTCTGCTAATGGGTCGTAAACCAATTAATCATCTTTTATTGATGTAATTGTTTATTATTTGATATATACATGTATTTTGTAAATAGCCAGTAACTTACCATGTTTCTTGTGTAACCTCAACTATTGTAAGTATCTAATTTTTAGAGAAACAGTACTGTGATCCAGTAAATTCGAACCGCTATTTTCAGTGGGAAAAACGCTACAAGTGGAATTTTTTTATTTGCTGATCTGTTTTCAAATTTCACAGGATCATCCCCTCAACAGCTTTTAATATCAGTTGTATAAAAGATTACGTTTTCGTGTTGACATACTTTATTTTATTCCAAAAGATTTTCGACGTCCAATTTACATAAAATTACCAATATATTAAAAACGCTTCATTACTTATTTAACGTCTACAATTTGCGAAATTCGTGAACTGGTAATACACAGTTCATATAATACGAAGAAAGACGTGGCCAAAACCAGAAAAGAACGAAGAGGCTATTTTTAACCCACTTACGTTCCTCGACCTCCCACAGCGCGCAGAAGTACGTTCATTTTATAATTAATGGCAAAAGCGAATACATATTAACTTCTTTCTGTTGTTTGGGGCTTTCTTGGCTGCTATTCCACACTCTATATTTACGCCTAGCTCTACAAAAAAATTGTGATCTCGTGTAGCTTTTATGTACCATCACTGTTTGAATGATTAGTAGCAATATACAAAATCAGGGTATTTTTTAATGAAAATGTTGTTTGTCAAAGTAACCTTACATTCGGGTTTTAATTGAAAATTTTAAATTGTTTTCTCTCAATTATTTAGTCTTTTAATTTATTTTCTATATTTGTAATACTAGCTGTATATTAAGACGTTGATTTTATGCAGTTTTACTAGACTTTGGGTTGTAAAGTGCTTCAGGATATAGCTTAAATCTTCGAAAATTTGAATAACGATCATAAACATCTCTTTGATATTTGTTGTTCACCACATAAATTTATTAATCACTCTTAGACGACCTCAAAAATTTCCGTGGTTTATCGCAAATATGAAAGAGGCATTTACAGATACAGCTTGTTACTATGCAAGTTTTAATTTGGATTGTTAAATTTAAGTCGTGATCTATAACTATTGTTTATCCTATTTTCAAGGGAGTCAGTGATACATTTAAAAATTTCGTGATTATATCCTCATCCTATCTCAGAAACCCACGTGATAAGAAACGTTTTAGATGTTTAGGGCTCCTAAACTGCTGGCCAACTGAGGAAGAATATACTTAATGCTGAACACAAATTTGGTTCATGTAGGAGCTTGGTTGGGGCTTTTAGCAAGTTCCCGCATGAACTAAGTTTGTGTTCAGCATTAAATATTTCTTTCAGTCGTTATCATATCGTGATTTCCGCTTAGGTAGTACATATACGAACCTGCACCGCAGCTCACTATCTTAGTGGTAGCTCGATGGTTAGAGCGTCTCACCGGTCATCAGATGTTGCGGGTTCGATTCCTGTCTAGGGCTCAGAAATCGTTTCTTTGAGATAACGAGCTTGACGAACGTTCACTAGTCGTCTAAAGAAGAATATCACAAATTTCTTCGCTAGGCTACGAGATCGTGAGATCATTCTAAATGAACCTTGCTGCTTCTTGCTATGTTTCACACTGTCTGCTCTATTCGCTTAATTAATAATCTACTATTTGTAAATACAAGCATTGCTCACATGAATATAGGAAAACGTTAGAAAACCGCATTCAATTGTATATTTCCGACCAGCTAACCCAGGTGACCTTCATGTACAGGAATACCCAAATGATCTTCACACAGACTTAAATCCGAACAAAGAGATGTTAACAATTTTCTTTTTTGTATGTCATATAGAGAATTTGAGGTAAATTTTGGATTTTCTGATCTCTTTTGGAATCGGAATGATTCCCGCATCACTAATTTTTACCAACTTGCAGACCAGTACATTAGAGGAACTACGTCTTTCGATTAATTATTTCTTCCATTAATTGTAAACATCCAAGCGTGTTTTTGATCGGTGCTCGAGAACCGCAATTTCCGGTTCGAGATAAATATAACAGAAACACTTCCAACGTCTGTTTATACTTTAATTATTTTATTAATAGCTATTAATGCTAAAGGTGTATAAAGTCAGTCTTTGTTTTTACGACATTCAGGTACATTCTCCACGTATGTCTTCGTTAACTCCGTATGGGTTTACAAGGGATTATAACACCTTGTGCAACCTGTTCTGTCATTTGTGAAAAAAATCCGTGAGACTAAAAAACTTGTCACATAAATGATGTCGATAATAATAATGATAATGATGATGATAGTGATAATAACGATAATAATTATAATAATTATTATTATTAATATTATTATTATGGTAAATATAACTAATAAATAGTAAATAATAATAGTAAACGAAAGAATACCAGAGAAGAGTTAGGACACTCCTGAAGACAAAGCTGAATAGATGGAATATAATTAAGGGAATTAACATGTGTGCAGTACTGATTCTGAGGGCTGTCCCCTTGGCGAGTAAAATTGTCTGGCGTTAGCCAGTCTAAAACAGTAAAGTCTTATGATTCGAAAACGAACCATTTTGGTGCGAAGGAGTTAAACTGGCTTGTATAAAGGTACGTATTTCCGTCTGCAAGTTATCTGAATGTATAATTTTCCTCGGAAATCACTGCAAATTGCATGCTGAATGAAAATAGGGAGATGATCCACGTTGTACTGAAGTAGCTAGGTGGCAACCTCCCTTTTATACCCAAATGCTAAATACGTGGAAATTACTGGGAATCACCTGTAGATGAAGGAATAGTAAAGTGATCCTAGCAATAGAAAAAGTTTGGATTGTATATCTTTGGTGGTTTTAAGACATCTGACAGGCAACTAGAAAATCCTTGTTTGATTATTTGGTTGAGCCACTATTCCACTCATTCGAGATGTTGACGTATTTCCGTTTCCAAGTGATACTTAGTCAATAGATATGGATATAGATATAGATATATATATACATACATATATATATAAATATATATATAGATAGATAGTTGTTAAAAACAAAACCATATGAAGAGAGTGCTCGATACCAAAGTAGAGCGATATACAAACAAACAACCAGAGGCAGTCTTGAGTTACTTCATTTATTTCTTATCACTACAAATTTGTTTCGTATGACGAGCAGAGCTCGCCACACTCATCAGTTTTATTATCACCTGATGAGTTATAAAACGCATCAAAATAAAACTTTAAAAACTATATTTCGACTTTTCGGGGCACTGCCCCTTTTTCAAGAATCGCTTTACATATATATATTCGACGCTGTCTTGTTTTCCAACGCATGATGTTTTGAATAGCTTCATAGCTTTGGCAGGGTGGATCACAAAGAAAGTTGAAGAATATATATAAAAGGCGAATGGAAGCCGGTAAAAAGTGCAAAAATGCAATCTAAAGAATTTTAAGAAATTTTAAAGAAAAGTTGGTCATAAAATTCCCTACTGTAAAAAGAATCAAAAAGAAAAAATTTACAAGTCAAACAAGTTCACAACTCCACAACTGCCTTAACAACTACCGTATATTTTTGTCTAATACCGCAACAAGAGAAGTCAAGGCCAGGGACATAATACTGTGGATGTTTTAAAGGTATTAAACTAATATAAACAGAGCTCATGCTGCTTACAGTCTTATCAAAAACAACAGGACAGCGAGAAAACTTTGTGCTCTTTTTATGGAAATTTGGGTTATCCATCTGTCTCTAGTGAAGGTATAGCCTAACATGTTCTTCTTTTTTTTTCTTACTTTTATTCGCTATGAAATAACATCGGAACTTATGTTGTTGCTCCTTCGACATCAGACGCTTCATATCCAACCGTCGTCCATTCTTTTGTAGATTGACGAGTTAATTGGGCTAGGAAACATGTGTACTCTGCACGAAGCGCACGACAGGAAGAGAATGCCACAGACACGTGTATGTTTATTTGCTCAATTCGAGTAAGCAGGTAACCTTGACAAATACTACACCTTACTCAGCGAGGGTAATCAAAATGTCTCTGGCATGTTCTGGTGGTTTGGTGTTTAGAAATTGAACATTATTTCTCACCTAATTGCATTCAAGCATTAGACACAACATTTCTGAACTCTAAACACCGACGTGTCTAAGTGGGAGCTTGGTGATATTGTAGACGACATGTGAAGGTTCGTTAGGCTCGCGTCCTCACAAGAACAATTTCGGTGTGCAGACGTAAATCGAACACGCAACCTTCTGATGGAACTCACTCGTCATCAGAAAGTTGCGCATTCGATTCCCATCTACGGCTCAGAAATCGCGTTCTTGAGTTCACCAGCTTGACAAACGTTAAGATGTCGTCTACACGGCGCTCATTTAAACATTATGCTTTGCGATCTGGCAAAATGTTCACAGCATGCTTTTGAATTTGGACGTTCAGAAATGGGTTATTCCTCCACAACTAACAGCACTTGAACAATACAACGGTGTTCATTCAGACATTATCCTGAAGTTACTTTTCATACTGTGAGGACTACGACAACAGTCATCATTCAGCGTTATCAATTGGTATAAAAGTAGGGTGCTACATAAGCAGTTTCGAACGACTTGCTGAAAGCCAACAGGGTTGGGAAACTGCTTGAGCTTAGCAATAGAAAAACTCACGTTTCGAAGATTGGCCTTCGCTTGAAACGTCTGTCTTTCTACTTCTCAGTTCCCTAACCGTTGGGTTATCAAATGATGTATGGAGAACCGAAACGATAGTATGTTTACACGATATTGAAGATGTAATTACAATTACTGAATACGAAATCCATAGAAATCGGCACTTAGGTGGCATGAAATGATTGATGAGGAAAGCGATTCATGGCTGGAGATCTGAGATAATAATAATAAAAAGAGGAGATATTAATAGGCTATTGTTAAAAGAGGTTGAGGTACTACGACACTATTCCCTTCTTTTTAACATTTAGTATCGGTAAATTAACATGCATGCATGCCAGTACTTACTGGGACCAGTTGTAATACTTGGTTAATTAAAACGGAGCTGCTATTGTTAAACCCTACTTATGCCGGTTTAATGCGCGTTAAATAACACTGGGGAAAATACCATGGACATTCAGAGACCAAATGAGCTCAAAACGTATCCCAAATTTTTAAAACAAAGCGAAAACGGAGCTTGAAACGATAGCTTAACTGCTTGTAAATGTAAAAGTCACTTTGCAATGAAACATCCGTCTACCAGGCCTCATTTGAATTATGGAAAATATGCATCGCCATTACGTTGAAGCACGGCACTGTACTTTTCTGCGACGACAGTTTCCACGTGATAACGTTAAAATAATTTAAATAAAGACCAACGGCGTTTACCTTGTACATACAGACATTATTTGCGACGGTTGTTTAGCAACAGAATTACTTTGAGCGACGAAATACATAACCACTGAACGATAAAAATCAGGAAAAACCGAAGTAATTCCCAAAGAAAACATCAGGAAATTAAACAAGCTTGGATTATTTTTGACGGTACACTAATTTCAACCAGGTTTCTACCACAGCAAAACACGACATATCCAATAAGTACATCAGAAACATCCCACGAGATTAACAGAATCATTTAATATTAATGTATGTCGATTCACGTACAGAGAAGCCTTCATCCGGTTCATTCGGCTCTAAATCTACGCACGGACGGCCACATTTCATGCCAGGTGACAACTGCACTTGAAAAGGATATAATTAATTTTTGTTTAGCTGTCTTAAATTTCAATACTTTGTAGATAAAACTAATCTACTTTGCAATTTTGATCCCATCTCAGACGTTTTGAAGTGATTTTGACATGTTTTTCGTTTCCTGAAATAATATAACGAATGGTCTTTGGTGCTTGGATGCTGTGATCCCAACACGAGGGATGTTGGGATACAACACGGGTATTAACATATCAAAACTCGCCTGCGGCTCACTTTATTTAATCAGTAAGTATCCTTCATATATAATCTGGTAATTTGGCTGGATATTAATGTGTGCACAATCTACCTAAAAATACTCACGGGCCAAATCATCGCATAAAAGAAACGTGATAAGTATTCATTCCATGACCAGCAGTCCAACCACAAACGACTACTGCCACTTTTGTAGTCTTTGTAATCACAAAAAGCCGTCACCATGGTCCATGCAATGCATGTCTTTACACATCTTTCTGAAGTAGTCACATTTGCAAACTGCGTGTGTAATCACTAGCCAGTCCCAACCATTGGCAAACTACGTTTATCCTCAGTATCTAAGTTTTCTTTAATTGGTATGTTTTTCCATTTCCAAGATTGAACACGAAATAATCCACTCGAATTCCGTTCCCGTCTTGCCTTATCAGTGGCTCTCCGGTCAAAAATTGTCTATCACTATGCGCAATGACATGCTTCCGAATTACTTTTAAAGAGTTGAACCACAAGTTCGAATAAACAAGACACAATTGTGTGTGAGTTCCTAAATCTCACTGCCTGCACTTCACACAAGACAATAGGTAGCTACACCATAGGATACGTTATCAACAAACGGTCGCGATTTTACTCCAGGGTTATTTTAAGGGTCCATGCGCACAAAATTTAAACAGTATAGCTATATAGGGGAGAGTAAATTGGAGAACTAAGCGAGCGAACAAACTCCTCATTTTGTTCAGCATTTTGGTGAATATTCGAGTCTTTCGTATGAAAAATTAGAGGCCCTTTAATTTCTTTATCCAACTGTTAACGTAAATCACCTTTAACTAGTGTTCATATCGGTGACTTAAAACATATGAAAAAAATGGAGTGCAATTCTTAACTCTAAAACTAATGCAGAAAAATTCCAACATATTGTCATATATCTCGTGTCACAAAAAGCGTCTAGCTTCTCGCAAATTATCTCTGATAACATCAGCATAATTACTACCGCAGTTGAAAGCTCTATTTGCTCCCCGTTTGACATAAACATTGCATAATTTTATATCTAAAAGGACAAACCAAAAATATATCGAGGTAAGAAAACCGACATCCTTCATCAGACGCCATTGTGTTTCAATTATTTCAACGTTCCTATACCAGTCTCCATCTGTTTGACCACTCGATGCCAAAAGCTAAAATCAACGAACTAGGGATAAATTCCCCTCGTGTTTGTAAATTCTGCTAATAAGCTTAGTAAGTTCAATGTCGCTCCGTTCACAACGAATAAACGACCAAACTGTTCAGTAAGAATTAAAGTATAGTTCTTAAAGTTCTGCATGTCACTCACAAGTTCGCAAATGCCTCGGCTTGCATGTGCGATATTAACAATTAAGTAGCTGAAAAAATCCAACGTTCACCAAAAAGAAATCTGTTTTTTCCTTCTTATTTTAATTAAACTTGACAACTTCTTGATACGATAAGAATTTTAGATTTAGTTAAAGTTTTGTCCACTTGGCTACTCATTCTGACAATTTTCTGTCAACTTTTGTCGCCCTTTCCGTTCACTCTCGAAGATCTTCGCAATATCTTCTTTCTGCTTTCGTAGAAGCGACACGTTTTCTTCCAGCTCGTCGATAATGGAGTAAAGAAAGTTCCTTTCCCGACGAAATTTTTCCTCGCGCTCTTGGACGATTTCCCGCCGTATGGTGAGTCGCAATTGCTCGACTTTCCGCTCCTCCTCACTACGTTGGTAACCAGTCACCAAGTTGCTTTCTTGGTCGAGGAAAACCTTTTCAAACTCCGTCGACGATGAGCTAAAAGCACTATCGCAAGACTCGGCATCGTCGAAATACTCACGGCTAAAACCAGACGAGCTTCTTCGCGAAATATTACTCTGGAGGTCCCAGCTGTCATTGTCGTCCTCGCCATAACTTGTCAGATTGTCCAACGGATCCCATTCCAGTCCATCACTTTCACAGATCCAATTCTTCTTCGTTGCGGACTCGAAATCAATGTGATCTTTCCCAAATTCTTTCTTATTACTTTCCTGTTCCATGCGATCATGTTTTTCTTCCAAACGTCGCGTCTCCATTTCAAATCTCAACTTTGCTTCCACCAGCTGGTGCCGATAGTGTTTTTCCAACATCTTCTTTTCTCTTTCGTATTTCTTGCCGAGTGCCTCCTTCTGTGTCTGAAGACACGGCTGAAACTCAAGACCATTTTTTTGCACCAAATAACTATCTTGAAACCAAGACTTAGACCGGCGCCACAAATTCATTTTAATTTAAAGGCAGACAATACAGACTACAATTCCTACTTTTGGATTAGCTTGCTCGAGATATCAGTACTTCACACTAAAACAAAAGAAGGCGCTCTCGCGAAAATATCAGGTATTTTAGACTTTAATTCAGTGGTGAATCGCGCAAGCGTGAACTTCTCCGTAACACAGCTAAAGTATATGGATTCGGTGGCGTCAATGCGAATAAATCAGACTTTTTTTTTTAACATTGCAAAATACATGATACATCATTTAGATGGCCATAAAATTTTAAATACAAACATTTCTAGCCCGCATGCCGAGATCCTTGATTGTGGAGGAGGGATTTTTTAATATTTAAATCCGTGGCAAGCTTATCAGCTTTGGGCTTCCCTCAAAGATTTACCAAAGACATGAAACTGCACAGCAGGTGAAACAAACGGAGAGTGCCAATCGGAAGCACCGCAAGGGGGAGTTATAATTGCGCTAGAAACTACTGGGAATGAAGTCAAAATCAATAGCCACTTTTTGGCTATGAAATATTTTTACCAGAGAAATCATAACTTCAACTTCAATAAATTATCTCACCTGTTTTCTACTCTAAATCGAGACCGCTATAGTTTGAGAACTGAACAGTTGTATGCTTTCGTTACCCAAACCTAATACATGAAATGAAATCCAACGCCATGAAAAAGAAGCTGTGGTCATGAACCAGCCGTAACCTGGGATGCCTAAACTTTATCGGGAAAAGATCTGTGATCTATAACAAAGATTTACGGCACGTTACAGGTTTAATTACTATTCGTACAACTTAGTGTTAGTTTTTAGTAATACATGAGTTATTTTAATTTTAATTTACACAGTATAATACTATTAAGATTATGTCGGGTTTTTTTACAATTAGCTTTTACAATTTATATATTTTCTAATGTTTACGATTTATATATTGATAGCCAGTTTCATACCTCTACGAGGTTTAGCACATAAGTTTTAGTCTCCTACACGACTTTTCACTGTTTTCCCATTACCTCTAGTTGAAGCACAATCAAAAAATCACTTAAAAAGACACTAATGAATATTTCAATTTCAAATATTTTTCAAAAAATATCAGAGCGAGTTACGAGTATCATTTTCATTAAAATGAATGGCAAAACTAACAAATCTCGTAAGTCTCGAAAAATCACTTGAAACTGTACTGCAAACGATCTCTTTTTACTGGTTCTTTACTATTTTCAGACAGCTTAGCACACTTGTAAGCCACACAGCATCTCTGAATCGGTCTAAATACTCGGTCATGAAAAATTCTTCTGATAACATTTCTTTTGAACTAATTTTCCGCAGCTGTAAGTGTTTCGAAGCCGAACCAAACAATAAAAGTCGTGTAAAGGAATAGAAATGACGTGCAAGACCGCGCAGGGCCCTGACACTGACGTGCAAAATCGACCTCCATGTCTGGCTTCACTTTTTCACTGGCCGATCGACTGGAGTTCTCTCTCCATATATAGAGTTCACTCGTAAGTAAGCATGGCACGCCCTATTTTAATTGAGGATCAATTGATTACGTTCCGTGATTCGTCTAAATTCCACTCACATGAAGTAACACCAGGTTTACGAAAAAATACATTGAAATGTACGCAACAGTGGAAAAAAGAAATGCATTAGACGTAATGGCATGTCCTGCCAAAAACTGAATTCATAGATCCACGTTTCAAAAAAAAAAAGTCTTAGGGGATATCCCTGTCCTAAAACTGTACAGAAAGCACGAAAGCTCAAATCAAGAAATGCTTCCCTATCAAATTATTTATTCTAACAAGATCTAAAAAGTTGGTTTGACATACAAAGCACAATCTGATCTTAGTTGCAGATTAAAATACAACTCAGCACATAGCCCATTAACCCAACTTTATTGATCAAATGCTAAAACCATAAATTTGAAAGTTTTTCGCCCTGCAGTTCGGTGAAAATGTGTTTCTTCTAAAATACCAAGTTACTAAGAGAAATATGACTAAAACATTTACTGCAGTTCACCTTCTGGTCTTAAGAGTTCGTTTCTTCATTAAAAATTTGTATGACTTGTATCTAAATGTTACGACTTGTCAAGTTATGAAGGCAATACCCCAAATCAACGAAACACTTTGAATTTAAACGTGATTGGATTACGACACGAAAGTTTTCTGATGTAGAACGACTGCACTCCATTTCTGAGAGAATCGTCAAAAACTTCCAAGGCAACTTCATCAGCATGTTTTAAGAACAACTTAATGTACCTCTTTCAGTTTCGGTAGATATTTTGGTAATTTCAACAACAGTCTTTCCCGTTTTTGTGCAAAGATGTTTATCTCGCATACAACCAGTAGCAGTCGCTGTGTCCTGTTCTATATTGCAAAACGTCAACGCACGTCAGCGCAATTTTCGACTATTCATACAGTAGAGATTCTCTATTTGCCGACATATGTATATGGCAACAGCATATTCAGAATCTCGTGGTTGACTTCTATGCTGATTAGGAAATCCACTAAGTCCAGCACAGTTACGCTGGGGCGCTTTATCTCGAGTTTCTGGAACAAGGCTTTCGTTTCACTTCCAGAAATGTGGCGAGAGGCTCCGAAGGCGAGATCGTTCACCTCAGCTTCACGGATTCGGTAATGGATGGCCACCTTCCGCCAGCACTGACCTTTGGCTGGATCGTCGAGTATCGTAGCAAGGTTGTTCTTAACTGTATGTGGTAAATCCTTCACTAGGTACATACCTATGGCCAAAGAAAATACATCAGGAGGTAAATTTCATCATTTATTTCACGGCACGTCTGTAATTCATTTTGTTCCAACCGAAGCGCCAAATCTTTCATTTCGGTGATATAATAATATGCATAATATAATAAGCATGACGCAATAACCACCTATCGCACCGCTTATCTAATACCAAATAATATTTCTTAAGATTAGTTTATAAGTTGTGCGATAAAGCGTGCTATTCAATTAGTTAATGAACCAATCAATTGATATATTAATCAGAGTCAACAGTTTGAAAGTTTAGCGATAAAATAAAACGTAGTGTGCCACCAACTTTATATAGTTGTCATTCTATCTATCAATCAATCAATCAATCAATCAATCTAACAATCAATCATGTTTAAACATGCTAGCACCTAGTAGCTTATAAAGTAGTTAAGCCGTACCACACGCCCTGTGAGGCACTATGGTAATACAGGCCAAATAAAACCAAGTGGCGGTGCATCATGCCATGCCAACACATCCGCTCATCCACTTCTTAAAAACTCATATTTGCCAACCTTTCTGGCACTTTCACAGCACATAAAGCCAATCCTACTGTCTGGGCGAGCATGATGGTTTTCTGAAGTCCTCATCTTTTTAGTATTTTTGCTTTTTTAAATAAAATTAATTCACCTTACAAACAAAACTAATGTATTTCTTCAAGATTCACAGCATTTGATACTAAAACAAGAACAATAACAACACAGCTCTCAAACTACTACAAAACCTAGAACAATTCTCCTCACAGAAGTTTCCAAATGTCGTTTTACATTTGTCTGCAGTAGGAACATCAGTAAAAACCAGTGGATTAAAATAACTACAACAAACATCAATAAACCGCAATGACTGCTATTGTTACTTACCAGCTGGTATATTGGAAGTACTAGCAAGCTGTCGATTAAGAAGGCCTGTGAACTGTCTTGAGGTTTTCCCTGCTTTATTCAGGTTGCAAGGTAAACTTGTTGTAGAGGTTAGTTTAGGTCTGGGTTTGTTGAACAGGATCTTAGCATGCCGTTCCTTTGCCACTGGGCTGGTAATTGGTTGGGCACCCAAGAACTTCACTGGTTCCTTCCCTTCAAATAGGTTCTTCTTGGCTCCAAATCCTTTTGGTCGCCAACGCCTCACTCCCTTCTCTTCATGATCTCCTGCCACATAGACTTTATAACCATGGCGGTTTGAATACCTGAAAGAGTGCCGTAAATCACGATCTTTACCTGTACCCTTGTGGTCAGGAGTTCTCTCACTTTGGCTTCTGGCCACTTTGTTTGCCCTTTGTGGTTTGGGAGGAACCTCTCCATTGCTTTTCTTAGTTTCAGGCTGGCTTTCTGGTTCTTTCTTCAGTTGAACAACTATCTTGGACACCACTGTTTCTTCAACTTTGGGTTGTTCCACTACTAGTAACAAAAAAATACATTGGACTTAAGCAAACACTAAGTTAAGCTTGCAAATCCTAACCCTATGGCTCCCAAAATTTTCAAATGAAATAACTAATTATTTAATCTATTCAAGATTGTCTAGAAAACTTAAAACTTAAAACCTGTTTCGATTCCCATCTAGGGTTCAGAAATCGTTTTTCTGAGAGAAAGAGCTTGACGAACGTCCACTAGTCGTCCAAAACCTGTTTCTGCACCTAACGTGCTCACATTAAAATAGTGGTTGCTAGTTAACCTTGATGGTCCAAGGTTTTTCCAGGAAATTGTTCCTCTACGTGCTTTCAATTGTTTCATGTCAAAAACTGCCCATATAAGATTTGTTTTATATTGTTCTAATAGATATTTTATTCATAATTTATGAGGTTGCTCAAAAATGCACATGGCCAGACACTAAATATAAAGGGTTTTAACATTTGCTTACCATTCGGCACCAGTAACATTTTAACTTGTAAATTACAAGCTTCAATTAAGCTCTAATGACTTCACCACAATGTAGTGAGAGGATGTTATGTTACATCATTCAATTATAATTATGTCTAATAGGTTTCTTTGTGGATATGCAAATACAGCCAGCAAATATATAGTAGAGGAAGGAACTATTAGTCTTGTAAAAAAGTTTCTTAATGCTAAGCTCAAGTATTTAATATCAGCATTCAGGAAACTATGGCATTAGAGTAACCTAATTTGATGGTTCAACAGAGACGCTTATGTAATTATTTTTAGGGAGGTCTGATATCATCACCTAAGAAGGTTTTTGTATTTTTCAAGGGCATAGAGCTGTTGACTTTCAGTGGTATTTTGCATAATTCCTCGGGCCAGTTACCTTCCACTTGAGATTTATGAGGGTTTTTCAATCCCAAAGCTAACTAGGCAACCAAAGGGCCTCCTATTACACAACATTTATGATGTCCACAAAAAAAGAAGACCTCTTAAAATGCTGTTGAAGTGACATCCTTCTACTAGCTCTGGACATTGGGTTTTTCAAATGAATACATATTTCAAAATTTTAATTTTATTTGTTATCTCTTACATGTCAAAGAAGTCCTTATTCTCATGATGGAACTAGAAGGGTCTACATCAAATTACACCAAGAAAGCCTTCAATTAATCCTATTACTGATTCATACCATGGATACAGTGATTCTGAATCCTATATATCCAGAACTTCCAAAGGAAATGATTTACAGTAAAGATTACACTGTTAGGTCTAAAAATGTTTAATGAAGAGACCAGAAGTTCTCCTTCAGGGAATACAACTTCCTGCCAAATACTCCTATTTTAAGGACTACCTGTGACATCCTCGACATTCCTATTCACTGATGTTTTTAGATGATAAGATTTCAGGGAGAGGTTATTAAATTATAACTGCACAGTCTGAACATAGGAGCGCTCTAGCCTATCAGATCTTGCCGATCAAGGTTAAAATGTCACACCTTAGCGGGTGGTCTCGCTAAAAAATACTTCGTTCTCAAATGTCCTCTGAAGTTTGTATGATAGCTTAGCCATCCTGTCCAAGTGATATCTTGCCATCATCGCACACGTCAACACCTTCCCAGACAAATAACAACTTCACCAAAAAGTAACTACCAGAACAAGCTATATTTGATTACACGTCTTTAAGTCTTCGATAAAAGTATTTTCCAGGTCTATTTATACGCATCAAAGTCAAAAATTGGCAACTTGCCTCACGAGGTCACATGATATTTGCGCCAGGCTAGCAGAGTTTTATACGTCTTGTATACAAAGCCAGACAATTAATCAGTTTTTATACTGTCTTCTGCCTGCTACATCTCATCCAATAAATCTTGATTGAAAGCCAGTTCAGTACAGCCAACTATCCATGAATTAACATTTCTCTTACAGAAAGCAACCTTAAATCTTTTCAAGTAATGACACAGGCAATAGCTCGGGGTTTTGTTACAGCCTGTTTGTCCTTTTGATCGGATCAGCTGTTGACTTTGACATCACATCTCACGGTCACTAAGAGAACTCGGAATTGTGTTAAACAACTCAACTGCACTACACTAAACTCTAGAAACCTATTTCCCGGTCACTGTTTTCCAAACCTCTTACAAATCTGGCATCACAACGAAGACACACTGGTTTGCGATAAGAAGTATTTACACAGCGTTCCGAACTGTCATTAATACTCATCTCCTAAATATGAAAATTTCCTCGAAGCGCGAGTATAAGTCCATGTTGTTTGTTTTTCAGAAGAGGACGATTATTTTCCATTGACATGTCACAACAAACACGTCTGCCCGAAAAATTTCTCCATTGTATTTGCACTTGTCAACTTTAGGCGAACTGTAAAAAAGCTGTCAAACACCACTTGGCAAGATTTGAAACGTAGAACCTTCGCGATGGAAACTAGCCCACGCCCACTTGAGTTACAACCAATTCCCCTCGTCAACAAACAAGAGGGGGGGAAATTTGTTATTCCTGAAAATAACAACGCAAAGGAGTTCATTGTGCTTAGTGTTTGCGGACCTGAGCGAGACAATCGCTTTCAAAAGACACGTTTTGGTTATTTGGTGATGCCTTTAATTGCCACAAAAACCATCTGACACCACAGGAAAGGAAATGACCTTAAAGCACATAAACGATCCGGCACTCGCTCGACTACAAACTTGACCTAGACAATCTGGTAGCTCTTGAATTTACATAAGAAAACGAAGCCCATCACCTCGCGTCGCCTTTTTGTCGAAGAGATCTCCTTATGTTCTAAAGCAACCGCAGTGAGACAACACTCTCACACAATCGCCAGCTTATGTAACTTCTCGAATGATGAATTAAACGCCGAAAACCCTCGATCTTCCCTCGGCCGTAATCAGATTTGCCTTATGTATTATGCAAAACTCTCAGAGTCAAGGAGAGTCAAATTCGAAATTCGTTGCTAAAGATGAAAATGATGTATAATTAAAAACCGTGTCACTCCCAGCAAAATTTTGTAGTCCTTCGCGACTAACGGAACTGACGTTTTTATTTCAACTTGAACAATATTTAACTCACTAAGGGACACGTACCTGTTTTCTGGTCACTAATGAAGCAAATTTCCAGCTTCCTGCCTTCAGCGACACCAGTTATAATTCCCACAACTTCGTACAACTCGTTCAGCACGGGCGCCCCTCTTGGAAACTCGTCGTAGCCAAGTTCATCAGTTGTTTCGAACGCTTTCGACTGAGGGTTGTAAACGATTTCGTGGGATTTGAACGCAAGGCCATCGTTTTTCTCGCTCGAGTCAACCGTTACATAACAGACTAGTTTACCGCGAAGAACTTCGTCTCGTTCAAGGTGACAAATCTCGAGAACATGATGACTAAGTTTTCCAGAACGACCGCGACCAATAGCAATAAAGTGAAAATCCTTATGCTCCTTCTTGAACAACGTGTTCGAAGCCTTCTCGAGCTCAATTCGCGATTTTCCTTTCTCGAATTCACCGAGATATTTGCCCTTGTTGTCACGGTTTTGGAGGGTTTCTTTGGAGAGCAGAGATGACGAGATCAAAAGATGAAACTTCTTTCGCCAGTTAATTCCGAACACGTCTCCAGTGCGAACTGCACAGCCAGTTCCCAATGTTTTGCAGGCGCTATTTGAAGCTTTCTCTTTAACCGCGATTAGTGCCCGGTAAACATCTTCAACTTGAGAAGTGCCAGTCTTCGAGTCGTTTTCATTTTCATTGCCCATTACCGTCATCTTTCGTCTATCGCCTTAAAACATGTGAGACGTAATTTGCTCAACAAACATCAAAACACCCAGCGTTTTCACCATAATTATGGTAGATCGGAATCTATCGATTTTACAAGGGGCGTTTGTGATTGGCTACGAGTTCGAGCTCGGAATACAACGATATTTGTCGCTGAAATTTGTCAAATGCATCGGTCTTTCTCGAAAGTTCGCAGTACGTCATTTTAAACCTCACGAATCCAATTTCCTGAGATATGATAAGATTTAATATCATTCGACTAGTGAACGTTCGTCAAGCTCGTTATCTTAGAAAAGCGATTTCTGAGCCTTAGACGGGAATCGAACCCGTAACCTTCTGATAACTGGTGAGACGCTCCGACCATTGAGCTACCACGACTGAGTTGTTATAAAAGTTGCTATAAAAAAAACAAGAAAAACAATACCACCCGACATTTTGAAAAAATTAGTTAATGGCGAACTTATTACTCCAAGCGATACTTCCTCTTTTATTACAAATCTTGTTTTTAGTAATTTTAGAATACTTCACTCCTATAAATCTTATTCTCCTAACCTACTTTTAACTTTAGAAGCTCTCTATGTTAAGTTTCGTTCACCAGAGTTAAATGCTGGCCTAAAAACTAGCAAAGAACTCGCACTTTTTGCTTAATGACTTCCTCTCGCTGCAGCTGAATCGCTCGTCTCAGGTCTAAAGTGTCAACTGTGAGGTCAATGTTTGTAAATAGCTTTCAGATGATGTCATCATGTCTTCTGCATAAGACCGTAGTTATTTATTGTAATTTAATTAGTGTGATGATGATGTTGGAATAAAATCGAAATATCACTGATTCACCTCTTTGTCTTGTTTTTAACTCAAATCTTGGGTTTACAAGATGCTG
>JBAHVQ010000119.1:0-16151 GCA_036872915.1 Nanipora kamurai
TTCTCTCTCAAACTCAAAGAAGCCCTGTACATACGCAAACACAAACCAGACCTTAACAAACAAGTCCAACATTTTAACACTATTTTTCAGTTATAATTAATGCATGTTGCCCTCACCTATTCATTATGCTTATCCTATATCCTGTTACTCAGTCTCCATTGTCTGTAAATTGTTTGACTTTTGCTATGCCACGTTATTGATAAATTAAATGAAATTAATGAAATTATATAGCCATGTTTGATGTTTTCTGATTCCCTGGTTGCTTTGAATTTTACAATATAACATAGCTACTGGGGGCAGTCAAATACGGCACAGCATAAGTCTTTCATTTCAAGTTTTCGGGAGCAAATATGTCCCCGAAGCTAAAGCAAATCCTGACTGTTATTTTGCCAATGGTGCGCCAAATAAAGATAGGTAACCAAGCGCAGCATATGACCGGGCAGGTCTGCAAAATTGTTTGTAAATTGTTCAGAGCACCCACTCGCCCCTGTAATGCCCAGCGGTAGAGTAGTATGTGTTACCTAGTTCGTTGGGGAATTCAAATGCGTGCAATTTCAGAAGGGAGGATTTTGATAAGTGTTCGACATAGCCGGACACATCACTCAAACATGTTTCACGGGAAGAAACAAAGTTCGAAATTTATGGTTGTGAAATATTTGTTCCCGGCCAACGATTTTCGATTCGCGTTCTTTCGTTTTGAGACAAGTGGAAGACGTGTCCCTCCATTAGGGAGAGGAAAACACTGGAGATTAAAATTAAAGTATACCGAGAATAGTCGGCTGTTGCAGAACTTGTCAAGGTCTCCGCCACTCTGGTTTACTTGTACATAATTCAACGCTCAAGGAACTGTATTCCATTCATTTTATTTCATTCGAAAGATTATTTTACAGTTGTGAGTTCAGACCTCCTCGTCTCGCTACGACCTCACCACAATTAATTTTTATATTTCAACCCCAATCAATTATGTTATTACAATGAATCACAGCAACGTATCCTAAGCTATATTTACATGAAGTATCTCAACCAACTGCTGAGCAGAAAACTGGCGGCGCTGAACTGGGAACTTACAACACCCCACCCACCTTGATTCATCTATGGTTTCACCTATGAATCCAACATCTTTATCTTCGCCTTTGAAATAACTGCAGCAGTTCATCTTGGACGCTCTTGCAGGAACCCCTTGACTCAGCTGGAGTGGAATTCCCTTCCTCCCTGTTCCCACCTGGCTAAGCATGAATCTCTAACGGGTAAAGTTTTTGTATTGGCCCTTTCACACTTTTCTTCATATTTCCACCCCTACATTTGTGAAATTCTCTCAATCCTGTCAGATATTCTCCTTGCCACCTTTTCCAGAAATGTTGCAACTTCAACGTTCTGTATTTAAACCTTTCCCCACAGCTACTTTCCTCTCTAACGCCTTCCTTTTGTGGTATGAAATTGATTGCTTTACCGTAAATAAGGTGTGATGGTGTTAAAGCCTCTCCTTTATACTCTTCATACTCCTCTGTCAGTGGCCTAGAATTTAACGTACCTTCTATCTCTACTAGTACTGTAGTCAGTTCCTCTACCGTTAGTTATGCATTACCAAGCACCTTTCTAAGACACCGTTTAACACTCCGAACCACTCGTTCAAAAAAACCGCCCCACCATGGTGCTCTTTCTAAGGTAAACCTCCACGTGACCGTTTTGTCCGCAATTCTGCTTCAACCTTCGGTTGGTGAAACAACCTGCTAATTGCCCTTTCAGCTACCTTAAATGTTTTCGCATTGTCGGATACTATCAGACTTGGGATTCCTCTTCTAGCAGCAAATCCGCGTAAACAACGAAGAAATGTCTCGGCGGATAAGTCTCTAACTCTACGTGTATGGCTCTTGTCACACAGCACGAGAACAACGCCATATACACCTTGCTAGAACCTTTCGCACAACGCTTCACAAACGGACCTGCAAAATCTATTCCCACCTTGGAAAACGGTGCAGCCTGCTTAACTCGAAACTCTGACAAATTTGCCATTTGTGTCCCATTACACGGTTTTCTTTCCAATCTCTTGCAAGTGATGCATCTATGACTTTCTTAATCATTTGCCTTCCACAATAGTGCACTTCACTATGGCATTTCTCAACAAGTATTTCAGTCGATCTGTGGTCCTTTGGCATGATATTTGGGTGTTTTGTATTAAACTCCAAATCTGAATTTCTAAATCGACCTTTACACAACAGAATACTCTCTTCCTCCGTTAGACCTAAACTATTACTCAGCTGGGGGTACTTCTTATCTGTTTTCAACTCCATCTGAGCATCTTTGATCCATAAATTCTCTGGTTGAACTAACTCATCTACCTTCAAATTTCCCTTATACCTCAGTGTTCCTTATATATCAGTGTTCCTTGCCTTGGCTCGCACATTAAACACAAACCTAAGAACCCAAGCGGTTAGTCTAAAGAGGTCTTCTGCTGCCACATAATCCTTCAAATTTATCACGTTGCTAACCCTAGCTGATTCTTTCACCTCTACAACCACTATCGCCGACTTACATTCCTCTTCCAAAGCTTATGCAGTTTCGTCAGTCACCTTACCCCTTGGCCACTCATCTTCGGATTTAGCAAGCCAATCAGGCCCCACCCACCATAGCTGGTTATCTTTCAATTGTGAAGCAACTACACCGCTTGACACTATGTCGGCAGGATTTTCACTCCCGGGACAGTGCCCGGAATCCCCCTTGTTTGTTAGCTTCAAGAATTCATTCATTCTGTGACGGACAAACTGTTTCCACTCACCTCAATTCATTATCCAATAAAGTGCTGTCATACTATCAAGCCATAAACTTGATACTGTCTACTTTGACCTGGTTTTCAAGTGACTCTATAACTGAATTCATAACCTGTGCCAACAGCCTTGCTGACATTAACTCTAACCTGGGAATACTAGTTGTTTTTAGGGGAGCAACTCTAGCCCTTGATGTCAACAGGCGAACATAAATACCTATGTTTGTACGATACACAAAATATATAACTGCACAATATGCTTTCTTATCTGTATCCTCAAATCCATGCAAGGTACACTTCAAAACATCTTCTGCAGGATGTTGATATATGCAACGAGGAGTAGTTATTTCCCTCGTTCCAATCAAATCCACACACCAGCCCTCCCACTTCCTAAGCAATGTCTCAGTAAAGTTTTCATCTCAGTTAAGCTTGTCCTTACATACCTCCTGAAACAATATTTTGGCACATACAATCACTTGACTAATTATTCCCAGAGGGTCAAACAGACTTGCCAAAACACTCAATAAATTCCGCTTCGTATGTGATAAGGCCTTTGCCTTCTCCCCAACTTGAGCAATTTCAAACTTAAACTCATCTCTTTTATTATTCCAAACTTGACCTAACAGCTTATGACATTTTGACTTACATCCAGCCACTGCAAGAGATAGTTTAGCATAGGATTCATGGTCATCAACACTGTGTAGTTGTATATCATCCTGGTTTTGCTCATGCACGTTAATTTCACCTTCCAACAAATTACTATTAATCAGCCACTTCCTACGTTTGAACCCCCCTTGTGCCATCCTACTCTTAGTTTTATCATACAACTGAAATGCCTTCTCTACTGTACTCTCACCACTAAGTCATCTACATAAAAACTTTCCCATACCTTCTGCACAAATTCTGGATCTGTCTCATAATACCTTGAGACATGATGTCTTAGTGTTGCATTAAGCAAGAATGGTGATGCATTTCATCCGAAAACCACTCGACAAAACCGATAAGCAACTGTTTCCAAATTTTTTACAGTCAATGTCATTGACCCACAAAAACCTCAAACAATCAACCTCCACATTCAAAAATGCCTTCTCAATGTCACCTACAAGAGCAATTCTATTTTCCCTGAACCGTACCAGTATGCTATACAATAATGGATTGGGTGATAGGCCTACATGCAAGCAGTCGTTAAGTGATGTTCCCCCTTTACATTCCTTTGATGAAGCATCATAAACAATGCGGACTCTTGTGATCACTGCATCCTCGCGAATGACTACTTGACGTGGAAGATGATGAATCCTACCAACTTCCTCTAATGCTGCTGCTGGTTCTACTACACCTTGCTCTACCTGCTCTCTAATAATAGAATCATACTCCTTCAACAATTCTGGCTCCTCCTTTAGTCGTCGCAACTGGCTCTCCATTCTACCACGGCTATTTGCATAATTGTCAGGCAATTTGTCATGACTTTCCTTCCATGGTAATTTCACTGAATACCTAACACCTGTGAATGATATGCTATCTAAAGACTCCTGATGAACCTTATCTTCCCCAATGATGCCTAACCCTTCAAAACTCCACAGCTTATGAAGATTACTCTCCAAAGTATCCTCATTAATTCTCGGACCAACAAAATTCACTTGGATTGATTCAACTCTTTCTATGCATTTTCCCTTTAAAGGCCCCAATAAAACTGAACCTAATTCAGTCTCTATGGCAACTGGTTCTCCAGGTTTCCCTCTCTTTGTTACACCTGTCTGAAAGCTCCATGGATAATCTGCACCTATCAACACATCTATCTCAAGCTCACTTTGAGACCTTGAAACATCTGAAAACCATATACCTCTCAAATGTGGATATTCTTTCCGTGCTAATTTCACATGGCCATTCCGTATGCCACAGATTTCTGGGACTACTAATGCTTCCAAACAGATAACCTTATTTCCAGTTACAGGTTCAAGCTTTAATTCAACCACTTCCCTTTGTTCAGCATTGGCACACTTTTGACCAAATGTACTGATTCCTAAAAATTCCCTTCTTAAACCCTTGGGATTAGCAAGACCAGCTGCCTTTGAAGTAACGAATGAGCGATGACTCCCCGTGTCAAACAAGACTCTCACCTTAGCCTCCCTTTCTCCCCTTAAAATCGCCCACGCAGTTTTCAAGGCAACCAGGCCACCAGTTCCTGCATGCAAGTTACTGCTGGAACTAGTTACATGAACATTAACAACGAAAGGCTCGTTCTTCAAGCTTTTGTGAAAACTCAGATAAGTTGTGAGCTCCCCAACGGAAATCGAACCCTCGTCTCCCGATTGCCGGTACGGTTGTCTTACCACTGGACCATGAGGGCTCGAAGACAAATCTGATGTAAATTGGGACCTGGGTCCTTTTGTTGACATGCTGCTTTCATAGTTGAAAGCTGAGACATGCCTGTAAAGTGATCTATATATGAGCAAACTCAATCTACAGAGCGTAGAGTGTAGGTGTTTTGCAAGCTTGGATATAAACAACGAAAGGCTCGTTCTTCAAGCTTTTGTGAAAACCAGAAACGTTGTGAGCTCCCCAACGGGAATCGAACCCGCGTCTCCCGATTGCCGGTACGCTTGTCTTACCACTGGACCATGAGGGCTGGACGACAAATCTGATGTAAATTGGAACCTGGGTCCTTTTGTTGACATCCCGGCAATCGGGAGACGCGGGTTCGATTCCCGTTGGGGAGCTCACAAATTTTCTGAGTTTTCACAAAAGCTTGAAGAACGAGCTATTCGTTGTTTATATCCAAGCTTCCAAAACACCTACACTCTACGCTCTGTAGATTGAGTTTGCTCTTACATGAACATTAGAATTTTCAAGAACCTGTTTAGATTTTTCATCGGGATTAACTGCCTTATCATTCCTATCGTCTTCCTTAGGCCATACATCGCACAAGGCAACATCATGTGCTCCATTGCAAACATTACACATACTGTTAACAGTACAATTACTGGCTCTATGGCCTTTAAATAAACAAAGAAAACATCTACCGTATTTACGTGCTAATGTCTGACGTGTTTTGGGGTCTTTTATTCCTTCACAGTCTTCATGGTTGTGGTTCTTCAGGCAGAAGAATCAGTCTCCTCTCTTTTCGTTTGCTAACAATGCAGCTGCGGTTTCATGTTGACGTTGGCCATATTTCTTGCTCGAGTTTCGTTCCTGCTCTCGATCGGAATTCGTACTTAGTGCACTGTGCGCTTCACGAAGTTCTAAATCTCAAAGGCGCCCAGCATCCCCTCCATCGACCATTCTAAAAAGTTCTGCCCTCGCATAATCGTCAACCGAAATTGTTCGGGTAGCTTTTCCATAATAGTTGTAACAACAATGGCCGAAGATGAATCTTCGCTCACTCCCAGGGCTTTCAATGCGCGATTGTGTGCCTCGCAACTGTCATACAACTTCCGCAATCTTGACGTGTCTCTTTCTTTGTAAACCGCAGGCAACTGAAGAAGTTCATTCACGCGAGCACGTTGAACTGTGCTTTTCTTCTCAAAACGGTTCTTTAACAGTTCCACTGCGCACTTATAATTCGCCCCCGTTAACGATGGCCCAGCAATGGTGGACTTCGCCTGTCAACATCCGGCAATTGGTCCTTGTTGTCCATTGAGCTGGAAAATCTATCCCAAAACTCTGGCCATTCACAAATTTCCCCACTGAAGTTCCGTAATCTAAGTTTCGGAAGCTTTGCTCTAACGGTCTTGCACACAATGATTACTGAAACGTGACTTTGATTGAGATTTTCTTCAGCTGATGCGGGGCGCGTTGCGGTGAACAATGACGGACTTTGTCCTCTGAGTTTGTTCAGCACGCCATCGAGTTGAATCAACGTTCTTTCCAATTCTGCGATTGCTTCGTCGCAATCTTCGATTTCTTTGACTACTTTTTCGTCAACGGCTTCGTCTTTCGAACTGCTGAGTATATCAATAATCTGTTCGTCGAACTCTTTCAAAACTTTGATTTTGTCTCTTAACGTGATCTCGCTTTGTTTCAGCCACGCTACGTCTTGTTCTGGACTCTCTGGGCTTGCGTTCGCAATCACGTCGACAATCTTTCCTACTTGCCTCTGTGGCCTCCTCTCACTCGCTTTTTCTTCGTCAGCTCGTCCATACTGGTTGTTTTCCAAACCTCATGCAAATCTTTCCTCTCCCGGCGCTAGCGCAAATTCAATCGTTCTTTGTTCGCAGCCTCGTAAAACCACACAAATCCGGCTCGAAGGGCCACTATGTTGCAGAACTTGTCAAGGTCTCCGCCACTTTGGTTTACTTGTACATAATTCAACGCTCAGGGGACTGTATTCCAGACTGTATTTATTTCATTCGAAAGATTATTTTACAGTCGTTAGTTTAGACCTCGTCTCGCTACGACCTGACCACAATTAATTTTTATATTTCAACCCCAATAAATTATTTATTACAACGAAGCATTGTAACGTATTCTAAGCTATATTTACATGAAGTATCTCACCCAACTGCTGAGCAGAAAACTGGCGGCGCTGCACTCGAAACTTACAACAGTCGGCTTCCCTTATTGAATACAACTGCATACTTATTGAATACAACACGATACTTTGCGGTAATTTTTTTCTCATGCAAAATTTTAATTCCCAAAGAGAACGAACATTCTGTTAAACAGACTAACATCACCAACAAGATTTCGAACAGCATTCTGGTAGTTGTATTCAGCACATGAATAAGGGGAACCGGCCATTTGGATACATCGTACATGGCAACATAATCTTAAGCTACATCATTCGACCCAGAAATTGTCATATTTAAGAATTTACGCAGAAATCCTCCCCAACCCTAGTGTTGTTGTACTGTGCCGAGCCGGGCAGTGCTGCACCGTGCTTTGCTTTACAGTCTATTCTGTCGTACTGTACGGCCCCGCGCTGTGTTTAAGTATTGTTCCGTTCCGTGCCGTGCAGTGCTGTGTTGTCATGTGCTGTAACGTGTTGTACTGCCGTGCTATGCTGTGCTTTAATCTGGAATGCTGCGTTGTGTCGTCCCCTGCTGCGCTATGTCGTGTCGTGTCGTACTTCCCTTGGCTGTTCTTAGCTGCCCTGTTCTTCCGTATCCTATGGTAAGCTCCCTTTTTTATTTTTGGCACACGTATAGCTAGAAGTGCTAGGATCAGGTTTAGGTTAGACTATTGGATTATATTTGGTGGTCAAAACATGAAAATAAAACTTCGAGCAGTGCTGAATTGTCTGCCCTTTTCTCTGTTATGTTATTGTCATCTGCCCTCCGTTGTCCTCTTCTATCATCTTCTGTCATGTAGCAAAGCACACCTAATGCATTTTATCACTTCTGCTTACTTAATACTTTCACCCCAGTTAATTTATAAAAGAACAAAAGAGACCTAAATGGTGTGCCAAAATTGAGGACTCCACCAACCTCATTGTCGTAATCTCGGTCCTCATCACTTCCACTGTTTCCATCATTCTAAAAAATTCAGTACATTACTAAAAAATTAGAGGAAAGTAGATGTTCCCTTCGTGTATAAGGTTAATGTACAGATATGCAAGCAAATCATCGTTGGTACGCAAGTTTTAATCAAGACACATCGTTCAGTCATAGTACTAAGACGTGAATGATATTACTGTGCCATTACAAAGTAATTTACCGACTGTTTTGCGATATCTGGCAGGTTCTATCTAGGATTTCTCGTTTGGGGGGGAAGTCCCGAGTGGCCAGAGGCCACGAGCTTCCTAGGGGGTCCGGGAACATGCCACCCGGAAATTTTTTTGAAATGAATATGCGCTGAGATGCAATCTGATGCATTGTGAGATACAACTAACCTATAACCGAGCCCGCTATAAGGCCAGCAGTTTGTAATACTCCATGTTCCTTGTCATATAGTATCTTTAGACAGGGAATACTTACTTCATGCGCACTGACTTCGTCGCGTCTGGATGATTTTTCCGATATAGTTACTTATACACATTACTGTAATGATAATATTTGGGGGGGAAGCTGGGGTTTTTTGGGGGGAAGCTTCTACCCCTCAGATACCCTAGATAGAACCCTGCCTGGTTTAAAATGTTTTGAAAAAATGAGATTACGTTTGTCCAACCAACAACATGATACTGTATACTGAACACTAATGTTGCTCATGGGGGAGCTTCGTATATATCAGACGACCAGCGAACGTTCATCAAACTCGTCACCTCAGAATAACGATTTCTGAGTCCCAGAAGGGAATCGAACCCGTAACATTCTGATGACCAGTGAGACACATTAACCATTGAGCCACCAAGACTCAGCTCGCGAGCTAAGTTACGGGTTTGTCATATGTGCTGCCTAAGTGGAAGGCACGATATGATAATAATGATGGGAATACTGTATGGTGAACACTAATGCTGGTTATGTGGGAGCTTGGCATATATCAGACGACTAGCGAACGCTCGTCAAACTCGTTATCTCAGAAAAACAACTTCTGAACACTAGATGGGAATCAAATCAGAGCGTCTCACCGGTGATCAGAAGCGGTTGCGGATTCGATTCCCGTCTAGAGCTCAGAAATAGTTTTTCTGGGGTTACGAGCTTGACAAACTTTCCGGGCGGAAAAAACGAAGAACAAAGATTAAAGCCCAGCTTAAAACTTTTAAGTGTAACGCCATAATAAATATATAATAAAACACACAACTTCAAAACATTTAAGATAACTTTACTAACGTTTCGTTGCCGTCGTGCAACATCTTCAGAGTGTTATATTACAGGTTTCAAGATCTGTTTATGTTATACAGGTCAAATTTATAACCAGCGAGTCAATAATTAGCAGTTAACCAATAGTAATAGGTGATAATGTGGAGCACCATATTATCTTAGGGACTAATTAGAACAACAAATTGCTTTGCATTAATACTTGTTTTATGTTTTCTTTTGTAAATAAAATTATTTTTAAAGTAAATAGTTGAATTCACCCGTTCTTGTTACGCGGTTCGTAACACTATTAAACCAGTATTAGAATTGTCATTCGATATGTTTTTCTTCAGTTTTAGAGAAATTTGATTTTTCGACTGGAGCGACTGACATCCGTAATCCTTACATCAGTTAATGACTCGTTTATTTGACTTAATATTTTAGTGTGCGGATGCCACTTCATCATGTCAAGTTTAATGAATCAAAATTTCCCAAAAGTGGCGCCTAGCTTGGCTACAATATGTGTTTTTTACGGTAATATAATATAGAAAGTTGAGTATCGTTAAATAAAACCTGTCGGCAAACCTATTTTATGAGCACGCAAACCGCTCACAATTAAGCTATTTCCTCAATTTGGTTATCCCTCGTGCAACTCTTTTTTGTAATTTCGTCAATTTACTGATATGTAACGATAAATTCACATTTAAGTTAAATGTGAATTTATCGTTTCATATTACCCTGAGGATGATTCTGAAATAGAAGTACTGATGTGTTGTATTATTGTCGTGCCATACGGTGGAACAATAGTTGAAATTAGGAAGTACTAATTAGTTATAAATGTTGGAAAGAACATCTTGTGAAACATAAGATTTCGCCTTCCTAAAAAAGCCTATATAGCTGGAAATCTTTCTAGAACGCTGGTCAATGTGTTTTTTCCATTTTAATTGGTCATTAATTATAACAGCGAGGACTATTTTGTTTGGCTCCGTTAACATTGTGGTTTGCAATTTTAATCTGTGGATCAACATGAATTTCATCTAGAAGTTTTCTCGACCCAATAAACATATATTCTGTTTTTTTCTTTGTTAAGTGTTGATTTATTGGCAATTAACCAATTTTGAACGTTGTATAAATCAGTATTTAATTTGCTTTCAATATCTGCGCATATGATATCTGCAGTGGTTCAAGTATATTCGAACTGGTTCAAATAATTTTACTTAATTTTTTTCAAACCGGTTTCTAAAAAAAAGATTCTAAAAAGGGATTTTGATTTTTGGGGCGTCATTAAAAAAAGGGGTTTAGGTTTCTTTGGGGGCAACAAAAAAGAAAAATAATAATATTTTCGACCACTCGTCAGTTCCCTCTATCATCTTCCACCACTTCCACCCCTTCTATCACTCCTCTTCCCACCCCTTCCCACCCCTTCCCACCCCTTCCCACCCTTGACCCTCCTGATATCAGACTACAGTCACAAACCTGCCCAGCTGGTAATCCATCCACTTCCTAACCACGCACGACCGGGCTTAACTTCAAACTTCCAACCATCTACTTGACTACCCCACTGCGCCACACAAGCACTTGTCGACACCATGGAAGTTTATGTGATATTTACCTAATTGCAGCAATATTTATTCTAACTATGGAACCCAGTGCTCTCGGGTCAACTACGCTGCACTTAAACCAAGTACTACAACAGTAAGGCACACATAACAAGGTCGAACGTTGTGTAAAAAGAGAAATTTTCTATTCGGGCTCGACTCTTTGAACGGACAGCAGAAAATGAAAGAATCTCACGTAACTATATTCATAGAAGATAACTTTTTTGACAAAGCCAAACCATACTTAAAACATCCGACTGAGAATCAGATTAGAAAGAAGGTAGTACCTAAACGTGAAAGTACCTAACGCCTCATTTCCATCCTAACCCTAACCCAACCCCAACCCCAACTCCAACCCCAACCACAACCCCAACCCCAACCGCAACCCCAACCCCAACCCTAACCCTAACCCTAACCCCAACTCTAACCCCAACTCTAACCCCAACTCTAACCCCAACTCCGGTTTGAAAAAAATTAAACTGAAGTAGAATTATTTGAACCATTTCGAATATACTTGAACTGCAACATATGTTTGTGTCGTCCGCAAACATCGAGGCTTGGGTCGTTTGCTAACAGCTTGCCCCATAGCACTCTAGTATAAATTGAAGTATTTCGTGATCAACTGTGTCAAATGCCTTCTTTAGATCTAGAAACAATATTCCATTTATTAAACCTTTATCCACGTTCACTAACCAGTTGTTTGTGGATTGTAGGAGCGTTGTTTCTGTGGAACGTGAAACACGAAAGCCAGATTGATGTTCAGTGATCACGTGGTTTTGTACTACGAAATTAATTAGCTACTTATAGACAAGTGAATATAGGTTTGTAGAACCACCACAGTATTTAGTTTAGATCATGCTAGGCTTTCGAATTGTTGATCAAGTCGTCTTCAGAGCAATTACTAGGCATGACATGCAGGCTATGCTGACGATTTATTCTACTAAGGTATCGTGTACGGTTCCCGATCGTGATGAACAATGGAATAGCGACGACCAGGTGCTGTTCAGTGGCTGACCTTCTTGGGAGATTGTTGAGTATTTAACAATTTCGACGGATTTTCTCATTCTTCTTGAGTAATAATGTCAGACACAAGTTAGATGTGAAGAAGACTTGAGTCAACAAGTTGAAAGCTCAGCATGATTTAAATTAAATACTGCAGTGTTTTTACAAATCTAAATTCACTTTACTATTATCACCATGCAAACTTTCAAGGAATTAATACTTATAGACAATTTTCTCAAGTATTTTCGTTATCTTGTTAAAAATATCAAAGCCCAGCAAATAACTTTCAATAACCTCACAATAAGATAAACATCGGTAAAGTTTTTATTTTATAGAACTGACGTTTCGTTGCTAATCATGTAACATCTTCACAGTGTATGCTACTACAGTGCAAAGGGAATTTGGCCCTTAAAATGTAAAAGAGCTGACATGCACTTAATCGGTTTAAATATAACACAAAGCTATATTTGTGGAAAGGCGGCCGAAAGAATTTTATTAACTTGTCGCCGAATCTAGAGGGAGTGTTGACCAGTGAACGGAACAGAAAATAAAATAATGCGTTTAGGGGTCGTTTTTGAAATCGAAGAAAAAAATTTATGCAAGAAATCACGAATACAGGAATCCAAAAATTTTGGGGGGTAACCGTTTTGAACCATAATACTTTTAAACCTCTCAAGCTTCTGATGAAAAACAGCGTACGAAGAGCAGATATTAAAATAACGGAAGAGTAATGTTGTGATCAAACCTTTTTAAACGTTTAACACTGTGTAGTGTTTTGGCACATTACAAACTGGTCATCCCATTTCTTTAGATGACTTTTCTATATTAAGCTCTTGCTCGTCTGGTTTCGAACTTCTTCTTAGAGAAAGTCTTTCTCGTTAGTTAACTAAATCCTTCCCTCAACGCCAAAATTAGTTCCGTTCCTCTGACTTTATTCTAATTACACACTGTTCTTACTGTCAACTCTCTCACCCATCACCTTCATAGCTACTTACTGTCATTGTAAATAATTTATGATATAGTCGAGATTCAGATGTAATTAGCATACATCCTGAAGATCTTACATGATTAGCAACGAAACGACAGTTCTATAAAATTAAAAACCTTACCAATGTCTACCTTATAACGGGTTATTGAAAGTTACTTGCTGGGCTTTGATATTTTTAACAAGCTTACGTTTTCCGCAATGGAATTCCAATAATGGAATCCCCTGACAGTTGTATGAATTTCACTGAAATTTGTCAAAGCCTGAAGATTTATTGGCTTTCTTGTTTCTAATTACCCTCTTTAACTCATTTTCTGATATATCAAATACAAACGTATTTGGAACACGCCATACATTAGCTAAGGGGTCAATGTTATTTTTTGCTAGATGGGGTCCTATATTGGAAAAATATTCATTAAATTCATTAGCAGTATCTTTTTTTCCCCTTATTGTTTTTCCATTAACTATTATTTCATTTATCGTGGTGGCTTTAGACATTTTGTTCATTAGTTGTTCTCCAGCTACCTTTAGAGTTCTTACAGTTATTGAGTTGAGAATAATAGAAGTAGGTCTTTGTTTCTGTCGCAAGTATGTTTAGTTAGTTTCTACATTGCTTATAAGCATTAACATGAGTGGAGTTTAGCTTAATCGTTTCTTTTTTTCAAATAATTTTTATGATAGCACATTCTTTTTATCTCATTAGTCATCCAAGGGCTAAATACATTTCTAACTTTTCTTTGCTTTAATGATGCATGTTTGTCAGCTATTGTGAGGAATAACTCCACAGTCTATGATATTTGTATCGTCAGTTTTTGTAACGATAATATCTATCAAGATTTTTGTGGTTGGAGTGGTTCTCGTGGGTTCTTTAATGAGTTGTTATAATTGATAAACATCTAAGAAAAAAGACTGTTTACCATCTAAGAAGTCATTTAACTTAGACGTAGGCGGACTACTTGAGGTTGACAGTAAATTGCAGTTAGATCCCCGGCTATTATAAGATCTTTATTTTTGTCATCAGCTATCCGAAGGAAATTTTCAAATTGATCAAATAAATCGAAGTTGGTTTGAATTGAGTGGTCTGTACCATGAGGTAATTAATATAGGTTTGTTTTTGCTGGGTTCTAACTCTGGCTTCCAGACAATTCGGAATCAAATCACTTCGCAAGTTATAAGCAAATTTGTTCTGCACAGGAATTGCGACACCAACACCAATACGATTTCAATTTCGCATTAGAATATCGTAGCCAGGTATCTCTACTGTATTACTGTTACTAGTTTCACCCAGTCGTGTTTTTTAATGCGTAATATATCAAACGGTGTACTTTGAACAAAGATTTTAATATCTAATAATATTTTAATACAATAATATTTTTAAAATCTTGAAAAAAGATTTTGCGGGTTCGATTCCCGACTAGGGCTCAGAAATCGTTTTTCTAAGATAACGAATTTGACGAACGTTCGCTGGTCGTCCAACAACACGGGTTTGTGCGATCCGTGATGTTCTCTGGAGGCCAGGCATAACAATACCACCCAAGCCTTATTGAATCGTGGTGACGGTGTACCATTCTCAGAAACTTATTTGGGCTATGAACAACAGCTTTTTAACTAAAATTCAAAATTTTTTATTGGTGGTAGCGTTAAACTACAGTAAATGATCGATTAAGCGCCGCATCTCTAACGAAAATAATTTAATAAGCCCCGCAGTCGAATAAGCGCCGCGGCGCCAATTTGAGATTTAATAAATAAACGCTTTATAACAAGACTGGGAGAGTAGATTATTGTCAGTATAAATATTTAATGTCTAGTTTTACCATATCTTTTACAACCGGACTCATATAAAAGGTCTAAATGTTTAAATGTGTCCTTCTTCTTGATTAATTGCGCGTCGAACACTTGCGCGTGTCGTTGATTTTGCTTGTATGCTATGAATTTACCGGGAACCACCAGATTAACTTCTCGCTTTCTCTTTCCCGTAACGTTAGCTACGAGTGTATTTGACTTGTCCGCCTTAAGAAAATAATCTAGTAGACTTGAAAATTCCATAGGGACGTGCCCGACAACAATCTTTTTTCCTTGGGCTGAAGTTTTAAAAACACCCACAGCGTGTTCGTCATAATCCTTCGCTTCTTTTCTGGTGTCTTCGTGGCATTCCAGGAGTTCACCTATTTCTATTTCTATGGCCGCGGATGACTGTTTCAAATCTTAACTTGTAAACCATCATAAATTCCACTGGTTCTGTTCTAGCGATTACTAAATCACTCAATATACAATATTGTGCAGAATAAATATCAAATTTCGTTACCGTTGTCTCTTTTAATAGGGTATCAAGTTTCCCTACTCTTTCCTCAAGCAGCTGAATTAAAACTGATCATGTCTGCTACAATGTGCGATCTCGAGACAATTTCTTCGCACAAAGGAAAACGAATTCACTCGTTTACAGTTACGTTCAAACTAAAAGTAATCGCCGAAGCAGAGGCGAGTGGTAATCGTTCAGCGGCAAGAAAATTCGATGTGTATGAACGTCGCGTACGAGAATGGCGGGCAAAGAAAGCATCTTTTTTAACTCTTGATACATCTTCGGGAGGAAAGAAATGCAAGCGCGTAGAAGGTGGGGGAAGAAAACCGCAATTCCAGGCTGTAGATGATGTCGTTTTATACTGGATTATACATCGACGAGAAAGAGGTTTAAGGGTGTCGAGGAAATTAATCATGAAAAAAGGCCAAGTCGTACAGGCTGAGATGAAAGCGGCGGGTTCAGACGATATCAATTATGAGGAAGAATTCAAGGCCTCGACTGGTTAGCTAAAAATCTTTATGCGCAGTAAACATCTCTCTTTGCGCCGGAAAACTTCTGTAGCCCAAAAAGATCCCGATCGTTTGGTTGCCAAAATTGTCTCCTACGTATTACATGTTAGACGGCTGCAGTCAAGAGATAATTACAGCCCGTGCAATATAATTGCACGATGGAGTCAGTCATGGAGTCAGTGACAAACAATACGCTCTCTGAAAATCCCAATATAAACTATGAATTTGATGCAGATGAGGCGAACAAGTCATTGGATTTACAACGTAAACTAGCACAAAAGGAAAAGGATTATATTTGGGAGGGTAGTCTATCACAGTTAAAA
>JBAHVQ010000120.1:0-15776 GCA_036872915.1 Nanipora kamurai
TAAATATTGTATATATCTCCTGTTGTTTTGTATCATGCCTGTCCTCCGTATTTTATGCTGGGCTCTTATATTTATCATTAAAAATATGTATAATTTGTATCTGCCATTGTAATTGTAATATCCATTGTGTGTAATCATATGCTAACCACTTTTACATCTTTAGTTACATATTGTAATGTCACAACTAATCCCGGAGGTTTCAACAACCAAGCAAAAACATCTTGCTAGTTGTCATCTCTCCTCTGTAGGTTTTTGCCCCTTCACTATCCGGAGGCGTTTTTCCAGACAAGGCGAGAGCCCGGAAAATAGCCTTTAAGATTTGACCTCTTGAGAAAATCGCAAATAAATTTGGGCATTTTCGAAAAAAATTACAGCGAAATTGCAACGAAATCGCATTAGTTTATACAAACAATTTCAAGTTGGTGGTTTACTCAACAATTTCGTACTGACGCGTGTGATAAGCATCGCAGCAAAAATTGCTTGTGCAAATAGATCTTCACTCTGACAAAACATTGATATATCACAATGGCCCCGTCGAGCATGTAATGTTGGACTGGTCGGTCGAGAACTAAGGGTTTGTCGACGGTTAGTGACGATCAGGCTATAGGTAAGGTGCTCAGTGATGGTCAGGTCATTTGTGAGGAACTCTGTGCTCTATTAATGTCTAGTCAACCTAAAATGGTAATATTATCGACAGGATATTTCAAATTGCCATAGATAGACCTTGCATCCGATGTACACATTTTTCCACGTGTACACCCCAATTTAGGCACGACTTGTATTGTTGGCCCGTGCCTGAGTTAATTATAAAGAAATCGGTTTCAAATACATGTCATAGCACAAATTGTTTTTGACCCTAAAATTTACCAAGTCTAACAGGGGTCACTTCACGCGGTTGTTCGAATTCGAAGTAAGTTTGGCATTCCACAGGATAGTTTGTTGGAGGAGACTTAGCAGGTGAATAGCTTTGAATAACCCAACTTGTAAATTGTACACATTTTTACCGTTAAAAGTGGAACTATCCACCAAATCAGAAGCAACCGATGCTACGACATGTTTTTTGAACTGTGAGGACACTTACAACTTAATAGCGAATTTCTGTGGGTATCTTTCGGTAGACATGACGATATTGTAACCAGATGAGGGACTTTCCTTCGTGCACGACGACGAATTCGTTCCGAATTGACATGGATAAATGATGGAAAGCATCGATTAAAATTGGAAGAAGATGTTGATGTCACGATGGTTTAAATTTTAATGCATATTCATCATCGATGATAGAAAAGACAGGACATCAACCCGTATGAAATTTTTGCTGCAGCTAGTTAAACACGAGAGCTAGACTATAAGATATCATGTTCCACTTAGAAGCATAAATAAAAGCAAAAAGCTGTTGATACCTAGAGCAACGTTTCCATTACCTAATGTAAACACATGTCTAACAGTTTAACATTCCACTTACCACTACTGTTTGCGACTCTAGGACAGTATTGTAAAACGATGACCAGAAATGCTATGTTTACAAGACAGTGCATGTTGTTCTTGTTCAGGCACGATTTGAGTAACTACTAAATAGATACACACTCAAAAACGTTTTCCCTTTTCCTGTCCTTGTTCTGATGTTTCTGCTGTCTAAACAGCTTTTTCTAAGGATATAACGAATACATTTGTTTCTAGACTGCACAATAGCAATGCCTGTTGACTGTAGAATGACATACGTGCCGGTCGGAGCCAGTCTGGCAGGTTCCCCTGTCGTTATTGGTGATAAGAAATGTAAATTTAACTGTTGTTGGGGGTGGAGGAAGCCGTGGGTGGTCGAATGATGTTTAAATGAGGTTTGAAATAAAACACGGACTAATGATGTCAAATGCTAGACAGCTCTACTTGTACACTCCAAACACGGCGATGGCATCGTTATCAATACTTAAACGAGATGGACATATGTAACCTTTTTTCCACATGTAAAATTTCCCTCTATATCTACAACGGTTGACCGATTTGCAATTTTTCCATTAGCAAGAGGTCGCTCAACGGATGCGTTGCTAAGGTTACGTTGATCACAGTAGAGTGTTCTCGAACGCGGTTAGCAACTGAAAGAGAGAGCAGATTTTAAAGAGAAAGTTGCACGGTATATCAAGGCATTTTGTACCAGCAAGCATGTAACTGATTTCAAAAGTACTGATAGACAAAGCAAGAATGATTATCTCGTGACGATGTAATGGTAAGCGGGGGGAATAATTAACAAACGTAATAGCACGATTACGGTATCTTATTATGGTATGCAGCTACTAAAGTACGATAAGCAAACAATCGAGCAAAAAAGCCTTTTACCGGAACCAGATGTAAGGCGTTTACTAAAATACTACTTGTACTTTATACTTGAAAATGATGGCAAGATGAGGTCGAAACCAAGAGTTATGTCGCTAACCTTTATCATTACATGTTTTCCTAAGAAATTGCTCACAAGAATTCTAGACAATACAAAAAATGTGCCGCGCAAAGCTTACGCTGCACCGACGAAACAAGATCAGGATTCCCTTTAGTGCCTATCCAAAAGGGGTTAGTTTTTCTTTCGTGGAAGTTCGATCCAGATTTCTCAAGTAAAAGTGAATTACGTGACACAAACTCTGCATATAAGACAAAACATAACCCGAAAATAAACATCTTGTGTCCTTAAGCTCATATCTTTAGTTATTTACAAGATGTAAAAACTTTGCACGAAGATCGACATCTCGTTAGCTCGAGATTTAAGTAATCAAAACAAGACGAACGTGAAACGAAAACTAGCTCTTTATTCCAACGTCATCATACAATATCAAGCTCCTCTTTGAATTATACCTTACTTTTGAGTACGTACCCCGCGAATATACATGTATACTAGATACACAAACCGGTTATGTTAACCGAAAGGCTATATTTCTAAAGTAGGTTGTAGCGCTTCTTCAAAATAGTAGCAGTAGATGCTCCAGGCGGAAAACGAATTCGAGTTAAAAATATGATGGCCCAGACAATATATTTAAATAGAAGCATAACAAAAATATATTATATGTCTTTGTTATGCCTCTATTTAAATATATTGTCTGGGCCATCATATTTTTAACTCTAAAGTAGGTTGTCTAAAGCTTACGTCACACCCTGTGGAGCTACAGTTCACTTTTGGCGTGTGTGGCGGTAACACGTTTTAGAATGTGTAGTTTCAAAGGGTAGAGATAATTTCTTATTTGGCCGAGAACTCCTAATTCAGCTAACCCCAGTCCCACCAAATTCAGCTAGCTTAACCGGCTGACAGTGACGTACCGATAGAATTTCTGAAAGAGGAAAGCAAAATTAATAAACATTTTAGCTGCACTAATTGGGAGGTGGCCGAACGACCTCGGAAAATTTTGGAGTCCCAAAAACGCTCCATAAATGCAGTACCTCGACAAAATTTTGCTAAACCATGCGATTTTCTTAAAACAAAAAAAGCAAAACCTGCAGGCCCAATTGCAGAAATATTAACTGATATAAGCATTAGGAAGCGATTGGCTAAATGACAGTTCATCGTAGCCAAATCTCTAATCTACCATACCAAGGTCGCAGAAGTTTTTGTTCGTTCGCACTGCTTAGTTTTCGCGACATAGTATTTTCGTGACAAACCGCGAAGTTTTAGACATGGTTTAACCACCGTTTCTGCGATTGGCCCACAATGTTTTGTCTGGATAGAGAATTTTTCCAACTATAGCACCGATGACCAACGAACGTTCGTCAAGCTCGTTTACTCATCAGAAATCGTTTTTCTGAGTAAACGAGCTTGACAAACGTCCGTTGGTCGTCTGATATATACCAAGGTCCCACATGAATCGACTTTGTGTTCAGCAAATAATAGCACTGATCGTCCGCTATATTTGCCCTAATAATTATCCGTGGAACAGCGAATTTGTCCGCTGGACAATTTCCCCAGTTTAATTATAACCACTATCTCTGTCTTTACACCATTTTCTAAAGATGGATTAGTAATTGCTAATGTTTATCGCTGTCACAGGAAGGGTAATTTTTTTCCTCTCAGCATACTCAGTTCAAAATCTCTTCCTGTCATGCTGCCCATTAGAGCCCGATACTCCCCTTCCAAAATCGCTTGTGTAATACAACAACACATCGATCAAGAGCCAATTTTGAAACGATACTAAACTTTCATTCAAACCATTTGAAAGATCACACGAACGGTGAAAGACATTTTCCCAAACCAGTTCGAATTAATTTAGCTGACATCTGGCAAAGTTATAAGTAAAGTTTGAATTTCTCATCTGAATACATTAAGCTTCAGATCGCTCGAAGCAAAAAGATCTTCGAGCTTACGACAGCTCCTTTAAGTGCACTTTGTTTTACTTCACGTATAACTTCACAACCTCACAGCCAAGAGCACGTCTTCCGAATTTTGTTCAAATTGTTTACATAAAGCAGTTGCTTTCAAACTTTTTCCCGCTTTGACCCACCAATCTTAACACTCGGATTACGACCCATGTAGCGCTGTGATACAAAGTCAGGAAAAAAACGATTGGAAAATGAACGAACTGTTCAATCAGTTTAATTTCTCAAAACAAGATAATTGAAACAGGTCTGATCCAGAGAGATTTACGAAATTTTGGAACACACACACACTGTGGTCTCCTACGGATAACGGAAACCTGAATGCGCATTTCAACCTGTTTGCGACACCTCCCAGAAATTCCTTTTGTGTACCCAGCTAGACCGGAACTCCAAGGGTTGAAAACTCGTAACATAATGACTTTAGTCCACTGTAGTTTTGATTAGTTTTATAGCGAGTGTTTTGAAATTGATTGTTCACATTCTAGTAAAGGATTTTTAAAATTATTTCTGGTTTTAAATCTATTGGAGTTTTACCAGCTTGTTTCGACGTTCGTTTTTTCCAGTTTTTGAAACTGATTTTTGCACCTTTCTGGTACAGTACACTGCAACAGTCACCTCAGTAACAGGTGATAAAAAAAAGAGATGAGAACATCAGGGAAAATCAAAAAATAGAATGCTGGTTCTACTAAGTGAAACAATGTAAATACATATCATTTGTTGTTTTTTAGATGTGGCATACTTTAGTTTTATTATATATTTACCTGCAATTTATGTTAGACAAATATTGTATGTAATAACTCATACGTATAGAGTTTTAAATAGGTTAGTTACAGTTTAAAATTTTGATTATTATGGTGTGTACACGGTCCTATGAAAAGCAATTTGTATTATTCATAGGCTACCGTGTTTAAATATATGCAAATAAATTTTAAAAAAAGTAACGAGTAAACAACGAGCATAAAGTCAAAAGATTAACAAACTCTAACAGTACTGCAAATAGAAACTCATAATACTTCGAAGGTCATTCGCCAGCTTCACTCTGTAACCAAGGGCCATAACACGATATTTTGCCACTGTCTGCCTTCGGAATCGGCAGGTTTTCAACTTTTTTGTGTTTTACACACCAGTAACAGGTGTTCGGGTTTCGGTTCAAGAGTGTGCATTGTTTTCGAAACAATCTTACGACAGTACAAACCTTGTCGTCAAAGCAACAGATTAATATTAATGCCTTATCGAGAACCTATCACCAATCCTGGACAGTCTAACACATATTTTAGACAACCAAACTAACATTTTCTTTGCGAAATATCCTGTGAATACGTCGCAGTTCGGCGTATGAAAGGTAAGTTCGGTAGTACAAAGCTTTGATAGCACTGTTCACTCAGCAGGCGAAACACCAGGCCTATCTGGCGGCCAAACTGACCAAGCTTAGGTCCACCGGTCTTTGGTTTAAAGTGAAATTGAATCACAGTATGTCTTCTTTTACTCCTTCGCTGCCACCGGGGACTTTTGTGATTACGCCAACTCCAGACGATTTTACTCCTCAAAGAGAGGCATGAGGCAGTGAAGGAGCCAAGGCTGAAAAATGTTTTTCTTTTTTTCCAGAACAATCTGCACGTTCTAAAGCAATGTGTCGTATTATATTGGTTTGGCATTATTGTGTTGGCATGTTACGAGTAGTTCTATCACTTCAAGTGATTCAGATATGGCGCCACTTATGTCTAATTTAAGGATTCTGTCGGGCGTTTGGTCAGACATAAAAGAACTTAATCCATTGCCAGCCGACAATTTGAAAAATATAAGACAAAACATAACCCGAATATAAACAGATCAAATGATCTAACGAAGGCTTTGCAATAAAGTCGAAATATTTTTGCTATACTTTTGTATTGTTTTTGAGCTCATATCTTGAATTATTCACAGGATGTTTATTTTCGGGTTATGTATAGTCTTATATCTAAGAACTTCTACACTGACTTAAGTGGCAATGTTTCCGTTAAAAGAAGACAAGCACGCTTTCTTATTTTTGTTCGGTGACCTCGACCAACCTTAGCCGCACAACGGACGGTGAAGCAAAGCCAAACAAAGTCATCGCAAACATTGTTAATCCGGAAATATAACCAAGTGGGGTCGTCGAAAAAAGAAGATATCTCCTCAAGAATTACTTGATGGGGCCAAGTAACAAAGATAATATTTCCCCAATATCAACTTAAAACGGTCACAACAGAAAATGGGTATCTTCCCTCAAATGATAATTGTACTGCTAAAGACAAATAACTTAAGTATTTCGACTAAGCAGTTTGCAGCAACTAGAAAAGGCTTTTACGCTCTATTAATTCAAAAGATTGAAAATTTTAATCATTGAAGTTATTGATTTTTTTTAAATTAAAAAGATTGATTTTTTGGCGGGAAAGCTTTCGCTCTAAAATCGATCGAAACTTACATATTATTAGATTGATCTATTTAATTTTCACTCTTGGTAAAAGACTGATTGCCAATCTTTAACGTCTAATCAGTAATACCAAATTAAATTAAAATAAAAACACATGGCCGTTTCAATCGTTAGTGTTCCGAGAGCGCGTCAACATCTCAGCAATTGTTGGAAGCACCATTACTAATGATGACTTTATCATAATCACGTATGCGATAAAACGACTTATTTATTTATATATTTATTTAACTTTCTTTAATCACGGTAGCCTATCAACATTAAAAAATATATATATATAAATTAGAATAAAATTGTTGCTTTTCATAGGATCGTGCGTCCAATATGTTATACGCTTTATAGTTACGATTAATCTACTTACATATAAAACTACTAACTACTTCTATGATATTACTAACAATATAAAATTATGGTATAAAATTAATAAAAAACTACATCTAATTATCTACATTACGACCTAATGGCAAAGTGTTCCAGACCTTGGCAGCTCAATAACTTAAACTGCGCTTCATTGCATTTGTTCAAAACTTTTATCAAATCGGCAAAGGATGCAATAGTCGTTTCGACGCAATAGGACATAGTGTCTTTTTGACTGGGTAACCGCTGAGTTACGGTTTATTTATAGTACAGCTCGTTGTTTATTCTGTCCTTTACTGATAACATACAGGCATATTTCAGGAAATACATTGACGTCATCTCTAATGATCAATTTGTTTTTGTTGCCATGAGACACATTACAGAAAAACCGTTTGAAAATACAACGGCTTTCTTGAATGTTACAACAGACGCTTTGTTCGCCTACAGGGGATATTATATTCAGGACAATTTAAAAACAATTTTAACGCAATGTGTTCCTGCTACAGAATTTCTTTAAAAATCGTTTACAAACGGCAGAGTGCATTAACACATTTTCGTATAACATTTGTTTCGTTAAAAATCGTTTGGGGTAACATCACCTTAATCCCATCTCCATGATTTATTTTGAAGCTGTGTTTTGCCGGAGCTGAAATCTGTTATTCGTTTCGCGCTAAAAGATTTTTATATTTCACTAGCCGTGTTCTGAAATGTTTAGTTTGTCCGACAATGATCAATAGCTTGCAAAGACTTCAGAGGCGATTTTTTCAATGTATGGCAAACCGATCAGCCTTCGGAGATGCGTTTTAGTGAGTACTGTACAGATTTTCAATTAATGTCTTTAGGGTGTTATTTTGGCTAAGAACATTTAAGACACATTTCTTCTCTTTACGTTTGATAGAAAGCGTTGTCGGAATTAACTTGGCACAGTTTGAAACTGTTGAAGAGAATCCAGCACCTGTGTTATGGCGATTGGATGATGTAATTTTGAATAAGTATTTTTCGGGATCACAGTATGTTCTTGGCGAAGTGTCAGCTATCAATTCTCTGTTTCACTAGTAGATAATCAAAAGTTTTGGGAAACTGCCGGAACTTAAGAATGGTTAAACCGACGAAGGGCCGTCGCTCGAAACGTCAGTTCAACCATTCTTAAGTTCCGGCAGTTTCTCAAACCTTTTGATTATCTACAAGCCGTCTAGTACTGCAGCACTCTACTTTTATACCTTTGTTTCACTAGTCCGTCTAAGGTTGTTATGAAGCAGTCGTTTTCCGCAGTTAATATAACGGCAATCAAACAATCAAAAACCTGACAGCCGACTCTTAACTTAAATGTACCAATCATTTAGTTTCCATCATTTAATCGCCCATTAGAACAGTTGGACAAACTATTTTAAAGCATGTCAACCTAATTCTGAATACTCTTTCTTCTAAATTGGAAAAAAGAAACGTTTTCAATTTTCTTTACCCAAATAAACAACCAGAAACATTCGTTGAGAATTAGTATGAACTTCCTCTAAACAAATACAGTCCTGATAACACATCTTTGGATCTTAATGACTTGGTCATAATTCTGTACATCAAAGAAAAATACCTTACCATAAGACTAGCTGCAATGAAAGGTAATGTAAAAATGGCTTTGAAATCGATAAAAATAATCAACCAACTCATCCCTAAAGCCAAAGACAAGTGGAACAAAGAAAAGACAAAGGGAGTTACCTATCTGATTCCATTCAAGCTCTGCAGGAAGTTTTTACATTGAATAAACTGAACAACAATTTAAAGATGCTATCGTGACAATTAGATTCAGTTCTCATTGAACTCAGATCCAAAACCATTCATGAATATCAACTGGAACAATGGTATTGTCTACCACAATTCACAGTATTTAAAAGAAATTTGTCTCAAGGCATGGCACATTAACAATGCAACAATCCTATCATTACACGATGGCAACCTATTTCCTGACACATTCATACAACTTATTATTAAACTTGCATAGCCAGGACTTTGTAAGTTGACATCTGAGGAAATTTGTAACTATGTACCAATAGGATATTTGTTATGTACATGTACCAACAAAAATAGTTGAGGGAAAATCTGTCCATATAAACAGATCTGTCTGCTGCTCTTTTAATTCTAACAATTGAAGTTTCAATCTATTTGTCCCAAATCCCAGTCTTTCTAGTTTGGTCTTAGGGAGGAAACATTTAAGATTGGAAACCAATCTTTTACTATGAGGAAAATTGGAACAAACAATCAAAAAAGATTTTAAGTTTTGATTGATTTTGGAGTAAGAGCTGTCTTTCCCACCAATAGGGGGGCAATTGCCCCTGGGAGCCAAAATAAAGGGGGGTGCCAAATTGTGATAAAGTGAAATTTTTTCATATAAATATCTAATATAAAAATGGGTTGTGCCAGAAAACATTCATGCCTCCCCTATGGAGGAAATTAAACATGGGTCCCCTCCCTCTTGGATATCCTAGAGCAACTGAAGTAAATCTCATCATTTTTATTCCCCTTCCCTTCAGACAGCACAAATTTCCGCAGTGGGAGTTATAGCCCTTAGTTTTTTGAATTACCCAATATTGTTATTAATTGTAATCTTTTTCACTCCTGAATATTATTAAACCATTGTTGGCATCACAAATTAAGTTTGCCACAGGGTGCCAGTGGTGCTTACTACACATCTGGGCCTTGTTGTATAAAACTTTTAATCACAATTAAGTCAGCCGTTGGGAGATTAAAACATAGCTAAATTCTTATCTCTGTTCCTGATTGGCTAAAACTAAGCATTAATCATGATTAAATTCTATTTCAGAATTATCCTCAGGGTAATTAATAGGAAACAGTAAATTCACAATAAACCTATGTGGCTGAAGTCAACTGAAAAAGTTCACTTCAGCAGGATTTGAACTCGAACCTTTGAGAATGCAGTCTGTTGCTCTACCTGTTGAGCTATCCAATCCCTGTAGGCTTGATAGCTCAACAGGTAGAGAGGTGGACCGGTTTCCCGAAGGTGTGAGTTCAAGTTTGACTTAACTTTTTCAGTTGACTTCAGCAGTGTAGGGTAAATGTGAATTTAACGTTTCATAATACCCTGAGGATGGTTCTGAAATAGAATTGAAACACTGCACATCCATCCATGGATAGCATTAAGTTGTCGTGAGAATATCTCGTGCACTTAAGTTGGATAATAACTCGCCTGCAATCCCTGTAGACTCGACAGCTCAACAGGTAGAGCGGCAGACCAGATTCCTGAAGGTACAAGTTCAAATCACGCTCAAGTCAACTTTTTCAGTTGAAATCAGCAGTGTAAGTTAATTGTGAATTTATCATTTAATCATGATTAAAGTTAATTACCTTTTTTATACAACCAGCCCTTGTTGAATTTTTAATTAATCAAGTAGTTTTTAAAATACAAAGGGCAAGGATTTTTAGTCATGATCAAACATGTACTGTGTTTTAAACACTTTCAAAAACATTGATTGGGGATCACATCTTTACTGTTATCAGTTGATCTATCAGAGTTTTTAAAGTAGATAAGCTTCATGCTAATTAGGATGACAATTTTACATAAAATTTCATGTTCTTTAGCATTCTTTATATAAAACATTTATCTTATGCATCAGTCAATACCAGCGACGCCCATCCCCACAAGCCAACCCTTGAGCTTTTGTAATTTTTTCCAATTTCAATGTAAATTCCCCAGGATTGGGCGAGTTTGGAACTAAAAAATGTCTTCAAAAATGAACTCCCAAAAGCATGTCCCGGTAGAGTCCAAACAATGGCTCAAGTTATCAGTGGAAATTATCAATATACGAGAAAAACAAGTTATACTTTATCAGATATAAAGTCCATGCATCAGTGACTTGATAGGCTCAAATGCTCATTAATTATTTACGCCTTTTTGAATAACATACGAAGTATTACGAGACCAACCAAAGCACCTTATATATCATGTCGTTATGTTTCCATAATGCAATTGAATAGTTGAAGTTAACTGGCAGAAACCTTACCTTCTTACTTTCTTTTAGTAGTTCTAGTCACAGTTCATCTTAATTGACATTCGCCTTTTTTTTTCCTTCCACCTCACCTTAATCCACGTCAAATCAACTTTCATACTAGCGGTATCCAGATATTACTGATTCACTCAGAAAGGAAACGAATGTCTTGCCTTATAAAATGATTCAATGACATAACGTCCTCCACATGCACGGCTGCCATCTTGGAATTCGGGATTTCGCGCTAAATTGATGTTTAAGCGTTGTGATTGGTTGCACAGAAATACGGGGGTTAATCTCATGTCGCGCCAGGTCCCCAGGCTAAATCCCCTGGCGAACAAACGGACTACTGAAAAATGGTGATCTATTTGTTAAATGTACTGAGTTAGACTGAACACTGACAAAGGCAATACAGAAAGACTAAAAATTTGGGTTTATTTCAGTTGAGTTTCTCTTCGACTAGCTTCTTTATAAGCAAGTCTCTTTTTACTGTTGTTGGCAGAAATTTTGTGCCCAGACTCCCACAGACACATCTTGAGGTCACGCCCATTGTTTAACGATTTGCTGTTTGAAACTTTAAAGGTACTTGCGTTGTGGCAGCCACTTTTCCTTTGTTTTTCTGTTGACCATCCAAGCTTAGATACCCTTCCTTATAATAGGAAACATTCCATTCTTTTCAGGTCAAACCTCGTGTTCCACTTATAGTTGATATTTACCCATCTACACCGCAACTTATCCCAACAACATTGTCATCGAAAAATGAATTTCAGATAGTTGGAGCGCTTGATAAATTTTATAGTTTGACCACGAAGGTGGAAAAGATCGTTTGCTAATTTTAGATTAAAGGTTTCGGGTGATATTTATCATTTATAGACCTGGAACGAAGGGTATTCCACAAAAAATTACCTCGAGGGCGAAGCCCGAGAATCATTTCATCACAACGGGTAATTTTTTGTGAAATATCCTAAGCGAATGATCTATAAATTAGATATTATACCGAAAAAATCGTGAACAGTTTTTCGAGTTGGCTTTGCAATGTTCATTAGTTAAGAAATTTTCTCCACATTACTGCTATCTTGACTTTGTATTGTTGCTACTCACCTCAAAATGTCACGAACAATGTTATCAGAGTAGTTTAAAAGGTTTTTATTTACGTCAAAGGATTGTCCAGGTCAGGTGTTAAGTTGTAACCTTAGTACTGTTAAATCCTTGCTCTGGTTTGGATAAGTGCAGCTTGTTTGCTGGTATTTTACTGAATTCCTAGTATGTCAAATTAATTATTTACCAATGAGTGAAGCTTTAAATTACCAATGAAACTGTAAAATGAAATGACAATGACGAAGCTTGGTACTTTCCTATCTTACCACGTCAGATCGGTTAAGAATCAAATTGATTTAGTATCAAAATCCTTGTGAAACGTTTTTACTGATAAACTCACATTCCACACAACGCTTTCATCTGGAAGAAAAAAGATTTAGTTCGAAAGTACCTGATTGATCCACTTTCAGATACGCCACTGTCAATCACTGTGAGCCAAAAAGGCTAAATGGAGACGCTCCTTCCCGAACCAAGTAAGAGCAAGCAGAAGAAGACGAAGTAGAGAGCAGAAAGGCTATGGCAGAAAGGACAAGATCAACAAACAAGAAGAGAACCAAAGGTCATAAGAATCTTCGGTTGGAACTTAAACGCTGATTTAACTTTTGTTAAGCTTAGACTATCATGTATCGTTTCGTGATAAAGTAGCATATGCATAGCTATCATTATTTAAGACGACCGAGACAATTTTTGTAGCCAGCTTTACTAGCTCATTTCCATACATTTATATTTAAACTTCTGGTAAGACTAGATAATCAATATTATTTACATACCAAAGTAGTATATTACAAGCAACTCTAGTTAGAACTGACCCCTAATCGACTTTGAGCTTTTCTCTGAAAAGGTTAAACGAATTGAGTCAACAGACCAAAAGCCATGGACGAAAGCGAATGATCAAAAACGAATTTGAGTGCTAATCAGCTATTTCGTTTTGCTTTTTAGTTCGTATTTGTTGGATTTAGGAAAGGCTTTTTTTTGCTACTTGTTTCATTCCCTTTCAATATTCTAAGCGATGGACTGTGCATTTTCAGACTCCTCTTCATTCGGTGCGGAAAAATTTCCCCTTAAATTATCCTTCGAAAGTTTTGTTTTACAAATACAGCAGATCTTCAGCGAAAATTATGAGCGAAACATTATTGCGTGCTATCTGTCACCTGAATATACACAACCTTTATATATTGTTAGCAAACATGTCTAACAAGCTGCAAGACTGTAAGGGAATGTTTAGGTTTGTATGAACGGGGGCAAAAAAATCCCACTTTGGATTCTGGAACTTCCACTTCGAATTCAAACGGCAAAAAATGGTGATTCCATGCAATTAATCCTTGTTTACCGTAAACCTTTTTGAATTCAGAGTGAAATTTTCAGAGACAGTATCATGATTTTTTTTCGTTCTCACCATATATAACATTTAGTTTTGTTCTCGCAGCCAATTTGCGGGCATTTCGACAATAAACGCCATGACGTTTCGCTCAAAATTTACCCTGAAGTTTGACAGAAACCTTAGATCTCCCGGTTGACGACACCTTGCATAAGTAGTCAAGACCTGAATAGTTTTCATCAAATTTTCTGAATCAGTTCTACTACCCACAAGCTACCACCTCCGCTATAATCCAAGAGCATCGAAGGACTGTGGCTTGGACCGTCTTGTTTCGATTTCTCTTTCAGTTTTCCAAGTTTTCATTCTCCTTTCGTACTCGTTACGGACCTTGTAGAAACGAAATTTTCAAGATATAAAATGTAAATGCCAAAAAGGCATCTATTGTAATTTGAATAAACGAATGATTGCATGGTATAGATGGAAAATAAGGCGCGTTGTGTGTTGGTCTTTTTTCCTCCCAACTCTTTAACAGAGGAATCTTTAATAGGACACTTTTATATAATAACGGAGAAACGGACATTGCTCGCTGACCAAAAGGATATTTTGCATATAAAAATACCCTATACAATTATCAGTCAAAGAGAAAAAAGCAAAGAAAAGGTTTGATTTCAAGTAAACAATCCTTGTTCACGCGATTAAATCTTAACTTTCAAATTATTGATATTGTACCGCCTTAAAATGAAATGAAATTAGAAATAATTGAGTAACACAAAATCTCTAGGCAGCAGATACCTCCAAAAAAGGTACCGCTTATGAATATTCCACATGCCAGATTTCACATGTGAATTTGGAACAAGTGAAGTTATTTCACATGTGATCACGTGAGAATCACACGTGTGAAGTCATGTGTAATTTTCAGAAAGGACTGGAAGCTACCAACGTTGTATACATAAAAAACCATCCCGTAGCTTTCTGACGATTATATCGAGATTCCATGGCGCAAACTTTGTACTGTACATAGATCTCACACAATTCATGCGAAACCAGTTAAAAATTTAAAACCTTACCTCAGTGTTGAATAAACAGTAGAGAATGAAGATGAAGAAGCCCTACAACATTGAGGATCGTGCGAACACATTAGTCTAGCTTAAATTTGTCGCAGAAAAAATGTGGTGGAGCAGAGCTAGAGACTAAGGCCTAATTTCGTCTAGGAGGAATTTTCCGCTCGTACGGCCTTTTTCTTGTTTCTCATTGGCTTTCGGGAACTCTTGGGCTTCCGAGAGCCAATAGGAAACAACAAAACGGCGCTACGAGCGGAAAATTCCGCCTAGTGGAAATTAGGCTTAATGGATTCACAGTTGAGCAAATGTAATGATGAGACCAGAGTTCATGAAAGTTGAAAGTTTTAAAGATCCGGCACACAGCTATGGGCTTCTCTGGACTGCTTTTTAGGATAGGCTGCATGGCTGCGCTTTCAACTTTCGACTTTAGTCTCAAAAAGCATTCACTTATACTTCTGAAAACTACAGAAAGAGTATGAAAAAAAACAATGCAATATTGAACTACGCATAAACATACCTGAAAAGCATTGCATGCGGCAAAAATATATTGAAATACGATGGAATCGTTTGTAAAAGTTAGGACACCAAACAGCCAGGTTATACCAAGAATTGGAACGAGCATTGCAAGCGTACGTATGGCTGACCTTCAAAAAAAATACAAAACTTATACATAAATGTTGCCCCAAGGGTCAAATTATCGTGAAGTTAGGATGTTAATGACCTGAAGAGGTAATAGAAGAAAAAAGGAAAACTAAGAGAAGAAACGAGCAAAAAAGGGATTTGATGAATATTAAAGTGAAAACCAAGGTGATGCTATGACCTAGATAAAGAATCTCCACCATTTTCTTGGAGTATTAAATCGCTAATTAAGCCGACAGAGGCGACCTGCAGGATAATTAAAACATTCTCTTTCTTTAGTTCCCAAGGGATTAATTGAAAGCGTTTGTGGACCTGGATGTGGTCAGCGGGTCCCAAATGTGATCCAAAAAAAACTATGCACGATGCCATGACTGTTTCACTTACTTCTCTTTAGAATGTCCAGGATCATTGCTTAAAATTGTCAGGGTAGTTCTCAAAACAGCGCCCAATATGAAGATATTTATCTGAGGCAAAGACGGAACAAAAATGGAAACAGTTCTGATTAGGAA
>JBAHVQ010000120.1:15876-42557 GCA_036872915.1 Nanipora kamurai
CTATATTTGAATGATATCTAAACAGAAAACTTTAAACATCCTTTCCTACATTAGGAGTATTTCATCCAGAAAGTTTTCACTAATCACGTAATCGCCTTTCGAACAACCGGGTCCAGCGTTACATTCTTCGTCGCTAAGACAAGCCGCAACCTAAATAATTGAATTTCCTGTCAAATCAATTTCACGGGTACAATGCGATGTCCACGTTATGACACAGGGGTCTTTGACACTACGGTGGTTTTTAATCATTAAGTTATGTCCACAAAAGTTTAAAATTCGTCGATCAAACCAATTGCAGTCCGCAGACCCAACCGTCTGTGATGTAAAGATGGATTGTTTGATCAAAAGTATCGCAACTTTTTCGTGAAGTTAGTATACGAGGCTGGTCCGATTATTTGCATGATCATCAACTCACCATCCCGAAGTCCAGTCGGCAAATGGTACGAACAAATCAAAGACAATCTTAGGGGCAAACGTTTGCAGGTGGTGAAATTATCGAAAGCGCTTGCTCCTCCGACTCACAAATTATTCTTTCCTCAAACATTTCATGCTCAAAATGACAGTTGGCTAATTAATAATAGAGGTTCACCAATGTTAGTCTTTTTTTAAATCAGGTAAGGAAGTTTATGCTATGGCTTCTTCAGTAAAGTACTCTACTTTTGATAGACTGATAAAGTATACTCTTAGGAGAAGCATTAATTGTATCTGACGGAATCATTATCATTATCGTGTCAATCTTCCGCCCTCTTTGACGAGAAGAATTTGTTTACCTAATGAACTAAATTGTCTCAGTGCAATAAGAAAAAGCAAACCGTCAGGCAGCTTCTGCATTTCGTTTCATATTTGGTCGCATTTAAAAGTTTCGCGATCATCCTTCTTTCAATTATCCTCCCGCTTTGATTAAGTAACCTTACTTAGCAAACACAAAGGACGGGAGAAAGCAACTGACTTTACAACGGATAATCCCTTGAGACGTTTAACTGAATTTATTGGACTTGAAGTTCAATCAAGGTAAATTTAGCTGAGACTTACGACGTCAGGGGTTGGTTGTCTAAAGCCTGGATAGCTTATCCAGGGATGAGTCCTTACGAGTGAACAGCTCTATCGAACCACTGAACAACTAAACTTAAGGTGGCTCCCTAAAGTTTCTGTTTTTACAGGATGCAATTAGAACGGTCTCCATTTATGGGCATTTCTGTCGTTAAAGTGTGCTTAACTGTAGAAGAAGCACGATTAACATAAGATATTTGTCGAATTGTGCAATTTTCGATTGTTAAGATCGTAATAATAGCGTTGAAACATTTGTATATATTTTACGATTATCTCATTTAAAACACATTATCTTCGAATTTCTTCGGTGAATTTTTCTGAAAATTGGTATGAGGTTAGATATTCCACTAAAGAATAAAATATCAAAATATCGGGGTAGGTTGTCAAGGTAAATTAATTTGCGATAGACTTTGTGGATTTTAAAAAAGTCTGTCTTATGAAAAATGCTGAAAATTAGAGCTTACTCAGTGTGCTTTAATCACGAAAGCAAACATCCAAAAATTTCACATTTGTAGTGACACGGACGGTGTTGTCGTGACAGAATAACGATCTGATAAGATCGATATCTACGCATGCACGCCCAGAAGTATTTAGTTATCAGTTTCGTATTAAAATTACCCTAGGGATCCTCCTTAAAGTTCATTCTCTGAATTGGGAGATACCCATTCAATAGATCTATTCGGCAGATAAAATGCCGTGTGACACACGGTACAAAACTCGGAGCCAGCAGACAATTTTATGAAACATAGTAAAAAAAGCAAATTCCGAGAAACGATGACATCTTGAAAACCCAAGATATGAGTCAATAACTAACTAGACGACGAATGATTGCGATGATATTTCGACATTATTTCAAAGCCATTGTCAAATCATGCTTCAAATCACGATTTGACAACGGCTTTGCAATAAAGTCGAAATATCATCGCAATCATTCGTCATCTAGTTATTGACTCATATATTGGGTTTTCAAGATGTCATTGTTTTTCGGGATTTGCTTTTTACTCTATTACACGATACAATATTGTACACGTTGTGGCAGCAACTACTAAATAACAAAAATGAAGATGAGGAGCAAGAAACAAGCCGCGATTGGTTATCTTAATTTTCTAATCCTGTAGCTTAACTTCCCGCTGCTGACTGTTGCTTCCGCCAAAAAAATTCTGCGCTTTCATTGGCCAGCCACACTTGCTGAGAATCCTTAACAACTGGCTATTCTGAGTATCAAATGCTGCTGCGCTCACCATTTCTTCCGAGCTCCGTTAAAATTTTCAAAAACGTTGGATTTTCTTTCGGGCCGCGCACGTTTTCATGTACGGGATTCTATGGAGGCTGGATAGCTTGCTATACGGGGAAATATAACTTTGGCATTGTTATCGACGAAAAGTCCCATACGTCCGATTTCTTTAGCGGTCAGTAAACCGAGATAAGCCAGATTTGGGTTTTGTGCGTTAATCTGAAGGGAAGCGAAGCTGCGCGGCAATAAAAAGCTCATTCATCAAAATATTTTTGACCCGAGGATCTGAATGTAGCTTCAGCAACACACGCGAACAGTCTGGATCCGTCCATGATATGATCAAAATTACTGTAAGTAGTAAGGGCAACTAACATATAGCTTCACTGTTTTTCCCCTAGAGATATTCTCTTCGGCATTTCACGACCCATCGCGAGCACCATTGAACCGTCTCAGGACCGTTAGTGAAACCAAACAATGATCGCAATGTTGAATCGCACCAGTCGGAAAAAGTCATTGCAGATAATTTTAACTAAAAATTTATCAACATACGAACACGGATACATACCATTTCTTACGTATCTGGTTTTTTTGCCACCATTAGTTATCCACAGTATCTTATTCAACTTCTGTGCGTCGCAATCTATCGTGAACATCTTACATGTCGGAAAAAAGAAAGAAAAGTAACTAGTAAGATCCATATACAGATCCATCCAAATGCTCATAAACCTTTTTGCAGGGATTGACATAATTCACGTTTCTAAGTATAAAAATTAAAAGAGCGGATTTCGCCGTATAAAGTACATAAGGTCTTTACTTAGACTCAGCGACAAATTAAAACATTATCGCCATCAACAGTAAGAACAACAACGGCTACAATAGCTACAACACGAACATCGTCATCAAGAACAACAACAACTGAGTTAAAATAAATAACCAGTTCATGCAATATGTTCTTTTAAAGTTCTTCCTTTTAGTTCAGTTTGCTAATTCGTAAAAGTAGTATGATGCAGAAAGAAGCAGATACGACTACCGCAAGTCGACAATCATATGACCAGCCTATTTAGAGAAATAACAAAGAAAGATTGGTGCTAGTTTATTCCATTGTGAAAGTGATTGCGAAATTACCACCTATAATTAGCAAGGGATTGAAAGTTAAGCTGACGACCAGCAGTTATAAAATTAACTGAGGATCAACTCAAAAATCCCGTTGCTAGATCTCACGTGATTATGTGTAATATTCCAATATTCTTGACGTGATTAATGTGGACTAAATTTAATGTTTTTCTAGCCAGGGGTGCACATACTACTATTTACATCACAGTTAATCACTGTTTTGCTTTTTGTTGCATTTGCACTTGCTAAATCGAAGGATTAAAGCTTTAACTTTGCTCGTCAATCCAGAAATTTTAACGTTCCTGTTAGTTCGTGTTTTGCAACGCTCCTGCCTGTGTCGTAAAAGTATTCCAATAGTCCGGGAGGGGAAGTTTTACCTTGAACGACTGCATAACCATAGTGCGTTCTAAGGGTTCCCAAATGACCGGTGCAGAAACCACGAAAGGATTGGTTTAAGGGTAACAAGCGCGAGCTATGATTGGTTGATGGTTCCATTTTTGTAAACTTTTATCCAATGAAACCTCAGGTACGTTACCCGGAACCCAGTCCTTCCAGGGTTTCTGGAGCGGTGAATTTGTTCATCTCTTATCTTTGGAGAACAAATATCAGCTAGGTTGGCTGCATGGCGTAGCACGGTAATACAAAACGTCGACGAGAAACACCAGTCTATGAAATTTTCCCCCCACATCTATGGATCCATAAGCTGTACAAATCAAGACTCTTTAAGACTTTAAAAAAAACTGAATTCTGTGGACGTCTTAATCTAAAGACAAAGAAGTAAGTTTTCCTCTGGTCATAGTAGCACCGAAAATCGAAAAATCGTTCGATAGTAGATTGGTTTCTGAGTTGGTGACAAGTGGACATGGTTTAGTACAGGTATGTCCAGCTAAAACGAGGTTTTGGCGAATTTTAATATACAGCACAGGAAAACTAGACTCAAATGATTATATTCTAGAAGCTCATAGTCTAATATGGCAATTGAATTTGTATTTTTCCGAATCACCCATCTCTTTTTGTGTGATATGGTGCATAAATTTAAGCCTCTAAAGTTCTATGACCTAGATCACTATGGAAAACGTATAATTTGAAATACCTTTTTGGGAGTGCAAACAACATCCAATCTCAGAGGGTTCCGATCCACAGAATACAATCTTAATGAGATAGAAGATCATCGGTACCACGGTGGATATAGTCTTTTAGTACTTTAGGGGGCTATATAATAAAACATTGCATGTGCTTACAATCATTCGAAATGCATTACGTAATTTGTATTCATGTAAGTGGTGTGGAAGTAGTCAGATATGTTAATGTCTTTCTATGAAACATGTTGGATGGAAAAATCAAAACAAGATCTCGTTGTTTTAATCGAGGACTACATACAGAGACCAATTAACTAACGGCTAGGAGAACTTTCAAATATTTATTGTGTTTGTCTGATGTGTTTTGACTGTTATTTTTTTGCAAACATCATTCCAAGATGATTAATTTGAAGACATTAGAAATTTAATGGAAATAGACAACTCGTTTGTTGGTTGTTCCTGTAAATAATATCTAGTTTACGGTTACGAAGTTTTAACCAGTTGATTTATAGTTGTATACCAAAAATTGTGAATCATTTCAATGATACAATGTCATTTAGGTTTAAACTATAGAAATGCTTTGGCTGGAAAAAAAAGTAATTTCAAAACAGAAATCAAGTCAGAAGACAAATCTCGTCTTCTTCCGTGTTTCCGCAGCGTTTCTGCTGTCCGTATTATTGAACAAACAAAAAAGTCTATCAAAACGTTAACGGAGAAAACAAGAAGACACAGGAATAAAGAAGCTATTTTGCTTTGGCCAATCTGTATCCATTGTCGGAGACCAGAATATCGTTTGTTCAACCAGATTTTAGAAAATCTGCCTAACATATGCAAAGGCAAAGACAGAGCTAAGTGTGACTGAAAATTCGAACAGCCTTTCTGCTGACAACCCCTTGGTTAACTGCGCTAAATCGTCTATGTTTTCGGAACAAGATCTAACTAATAAAAAACCTTTTTAATTTCTTCCGAATTTTTTGAAACAATACTTAACACTGCTTGGAGTACTAAATAAGGTTGTCACGAATCTACGGAACGGATCGAACAGTCCAGTTGCACGTTTTCCTTGATTTTCCATTTCACTTTTTTTTCTCTCAAACATTTTTTGCTTAACGTGCTACAAACGTTTTATCCATGCGGCAACGATGAATACCTAGATGATAGAATTCATTCACATATCTTTGATATAGTATTCGTAAAATGAGACAGAAGTTCTTAACCTGCGAATTGCAAATCGGTAACTCTTAGAACTCTACTTATATACGTGGATTCGACCAGAACTAATGGTTAATGATTTAAATCTATCCCAGAACAGCATGTTATACAGCAGAATTTTGTTATTTTTTTGAGTTGAAAGTCCAATGAATTCAGCCAGTAATCCTTCTGTGGCTGGACGGAACAATTATTTTTCAAATTATTTCAAGTTGTTCAGTAACATACATAAATATAACTCTAGGAATAATAATGAAATTGTAAATCCAGAGCCTAAGGATACCGGCCTTTGTGCTGACCAAGCAACCCTGCTAAAATAAAGTTTTCAATTAAATTCAAAGGCATCGTATTATATAACAGTTTCAAACGATCAGCATGAAGTTGATTACATTCTCTGTGTTATCTCATTCGTAATACATCAAATGTGAGTTCTTTGTTTGTAAAATGTTTTTATGTCGAATTTTTGTGGTGTGCCAGAGATTTTTAAGCTGTTCCTCTAGAATTGTCAACTGTGTTCATATAAAATGGACGTGCAATAAGGCACTGGAAAAAGAATGTGAACTTTGAGGGCTGTGGCAGCAGACAACTGGCTATTTATCAGGCGAGTAACGAACGTTCGTCAAGCTTGTTTCCTCAGAAAAACGATTTCTGAGCGCTAGACGTGAATCAAACCCGCAACCTTCTGCTGACCGGTGAAACGCTCTAGCCATTGAGCTACCACGACTCAGATGGTGAGCTAAGGTGCAGGTTCGTCATATGTACTGCATTGGTGTTCAGCATTCAGTATTTCCATCATTATTATATAGTCGTCACTTCCGCTTAGGCAGTACATATGACTTATCAATAGAACTTACACCTCCCAATTATCCAGCGATTTCCTATTTCCGTCTCTCAATTCCCATTTACTAAAAAGCGGTAGCATGTCAGAGAGAATTCAATCAAAGAGATTTATCAACGTTTGTATTTACAATGCAATTTTCTTGTCCAAACAAAATCTGACATCGCTTGCTTCTTCAGCATTTATTGTAATTACAAAAAGACCTCAATAATCCTGTCTTAATTTTTTTGCTTTCCGCATGTTAGATTGTACAAACGCTGTCCAGTAGTTTTTTGTCTTGGAATACAATCAGAATATAGACACAGCCATGGTGAGGAGGTAAGATGTCTTAATTTATGAAACACGAAGCCGCGTTTTTAATTAACTAATATTCGTCTCGATGTCACAGAAACTAGAAGTGACAAAGTGATAGCACGCGAGCAGATTCTACAGATAGACGAACGAGTCTTGGTTCTGGACTGCTAACATGACGAGATGTTCAAGCCTTTTTACCAAATTACACAGACCAAGACCAAGTCCTGTTACAATGTCGAAATGTACTTCTTATTCATAGGATGCTCGTAGAAAGTTTAATATGAACGTTGATGGCAGTTTACAACCCGTACAAATCAAATTGATCGAGATGCTGTTGTGAAGATAGTGATGTTCTTTCTTTTAGTAGTCCGAGATTTATAAGTTGTAGCTATCATGAAAAAAATACGAAATTTGTTGTGTTTAGAAGCTAAAGGGCTTGGCAGGGTATTCCTAGTTGTGACTTCGTATTGATAATGAATTCATGAAGTTCTAGACAAAGGTTTGTTTTCCTGAATGAATTTGAGTGTGAAAGCAATGACAGAAGGCTGTACTTTGGCAATTTTGAATGCCTTGTCGACCATAACGCCAAATTATGATAGGCCTTCTGGCGGGATTCTAATCCACTACTCTTAGAATTTGTTTCACTAACTTATGATAGTAACGTCATTCTTCCAATATGAACGAAAGAACTCATCTACCTCATGAGCCAATTTCCAAGTAAAAGTCGTATTACTTGTAACATCTTGTAAAACTCAAGATATGAGCAAGAAAACGAAACAAAATAGCGTATAATGCTCTAATGGTAATGTTTCGAGTTTATTCCAAATCCTGTGAAAGATCAGCTACTTAGGCTGGATTTCCATTCAGTGCAAAATAGCGCGCGATCGATTTTTTGCAGTCGAGCCATGCGAATCAGAACCCATGGGCTGCAGCTGATTTAGTTGAGAGCTCACAAGACAAAAGAAAGCGATCACAAAATGTTGATCGCGTGATATTTTGCACTGAATGGAAATCCGCCTTTACACAGGATATTTGCGATCGGGGGAATTAACCAAACATATCTGACCAAGGTATTTGACTAAGGTCGAAACATTATCATCAATTGAATATAGATGGTAATATTTAGTCCAATGGAAACATGTAGACGAGTAAAATTGTTAGATTCAACACTGCTGCATCCCCAATCTTCCTGCGAATTCATTTTGACGACAAGAATGTCGTTTTAATTTGGTTTACTAAAAGTTGATCATTTTTAAAAGATCAGTCTTTAGCGGTTTGCCAATAATGCTGAGGAACAAATCAAACTCCCGAAATATTTCCTTACGTTTACTCTGAAACGAAAATAATTCCATAAAAACTACGTCAAGTCCGCTAACGAACCAATCAGATTGCAAAAAATTGCGTCAAGCCTCCTCAAGAGTCAGTGAAGTCAAATTTATTTACACTTTTTAGTATAAAAAAATAACAATAGAGATATTTTAAATATATCAAAGAATAGTTAGATATCGAAAAATACTAAAATATTTACACAAATGTGCAAAGACGAAGCCATACGATGTCTTTGCTAGTTAAACAAAAAAAAGTATTTTTCATGATCGTTACATGAAAAATACTTTTCAAATTAATTTAAGTTGAAAAAATTAGTCCCAGGCAGAGATAAAATTTCAAGCCACTTTAACGTTATACTGTATTCTCTCACGTGTTTTAGATATGTATATGGGGTGATTGAACAAAGACGGTGCTTTCTAATACCCCTTCTTCTCGTTATTCATATATCAGCAGTCGCCGAAACTATTAGCCTCAGGTATAGTACAATTGAATTCTAAGTAATACTTGGGCATTAACACTCTATAACACGAAATATATAGTAGAGGTAGTGAAACATATGGTAGTGGTAACGAAATATATGGTATGGTGGTGAAGGAAATCTTTTAGTGTCAAAATGATATGGCTATGCTCTGAATAACGGCTATGATAGTTCAGCTGGCAGAGCACTGCGGTAGATTCGCAAGGTCGTGGGTTTGATTTTGAACAACAGGCCTTAGATTTGCATTTTTCGCAAGAGGTCCAGGTTGGGTCTTAAAAGTATATCATTCTATGGAGACTTTAGTAATTGACTCTGGCTAACGCGAGACGAGTTTACTAGTCAAGTGGAAAGTCTTCGAACAGGAAAGGGTTAACAAGGGTTTAAAGCCTATCTCCTTAACTCCTTCCTGTCCGTATAGGTCCACAATGATCTATGGAGATTTTGGTATTTTACTCTGGCTAATACGAGACGATTTTATTTGTCAAGGGGAAAGTCGTCGGACAAAAAAGGGTTAACAAGGGTTTAACCTATGTCCTTGACTATTTGCTGTCCGTACAGGTCCTCAGTGACCGATGGAGACTTTTGTATCTCACTCTAGTTAACGCCAGACAATTTTACTCGTCAAGGGGAAGTCCTCGGACAGGAAAGGGTTAATTAACTTCTAACCACTGGGTTTGAATGATTCTCTAAAACTATATTCACACATAACAATAACGTATAACTAACCCTAATCCTAAGAGTAGTTTAGCTGCTGGAATTGAATGATTGGTAGGACATTCAGTACCGGATCACCCATTCTTATGACAGCGAAAGACCCTCGAGCGAATTTAACAATTTGTATCGTCAATCTTTGTTCAAAATATTACAGAGACAAAGAATTTCCGGACCGTTACAATGGTACAGAGAATGACGGACCTGGAAAGGGACTTACAAAGCTATTAAAACGTATTTTGAAGGATTATGACAGAAAGATAAGACCATTTTACGGAGGTAAGGGAGAAGAACAGGAGGACTCCTATTTATAAATGAACGTGCATCATAAGCGAGCTCTGATTGGTAAATACTCTTGTTTGGATAAGAGTATACAAGGAAGGAAAATTTCCCGCCAGTTTGGTTCAACATTGTTGGTTAGATGAAAGTTTGGTCGGCCAAACATTTTATCCAACCAAGAAGAATAAGTATCTTTACTGATAGTGGATATCCCATTCAGCTGTACGTTAAGTCCTCTCCCTAGAGGTCCAGTGAGACCCACCCTTCATGGGCCTACTTTTTGCACAAGAGGTAACCTGAGTATTCGGAGAAAACCAGCGATGTTTGTCAGAGTCAAACAAGACAACGATATTTCCATGAAAAACCAAGGTAACTTAAATCGGACACAAGCACACAGGGGAGATCTGATACTAGTCACAGTGGTGAAATAAACGCCGGCAATTACGGAGGCATAACACCCGAATGCTGAGATACAATTAATATCGGATCGCGAAGACATTTTCCAGTATATCACGCCTATAATTGTTGTATGACCAATGTTGTAAGAAAATGTTTGAACGTTCAGCCCTGGCTTAACATGCTATGGATAAGGCAGACCAAACTTTATCCACCATTTCCCATTTGTAACGACTTACTGTATTGTTAACTTTCATGTTGCAGTAAAACCACTACATGTCGATTTAGATGTTCTCATTATTTCATTTGGTGAAATTAAAGAAGCCAACATGGTAGGTATATTTTAAACTTCAAACGTGAATTTGAATCAAGCGAATGTAACAGATTTTTGAGTGGAGCTGAACACCAGGATTCCGGATGCTGGTTTTACCGGTCGTCCGGAATTTTTTAGCCAAATGAGCTGGAGGCTACATTGCTTTCTTCCGAGTTCTAATGCTCCGGCTGAGGCCATGGGTATTCCGTTTGGTCGATTAAATTTTACTTTTTCATGATGACATTGCCTATTTTTCATAATTTGATAAATAAAAATTATAATTCTTAAGGTATTTATCTTCAGAGGTCTCTAAATAAGACAACTTTTTTGAAGGTTTAATAGTTTATTTGGTTAAGTTACAGTATGTATTTTCCGATTTTCTGTTAAAAGTCTAATTGTAGACTGGCGACTAGTGTACGTTCGTCAAGCTCGTTATCTCAGAAAAACGATTTCTGGGCCTTAGACGGGAATCGAACACGCAACCTTCTGAAGGTTGCTGGAAGGAAGTTCCCACATGAACCAAATTTTGTGTTCATATTTCCATCATTATCATCATACCATGACTTCCGCTTAGGCAGTACAGATGACGAACCTGCACCCTAGCTCACCATCTGAGTCCTGGTAGCTCAATGGTTAGAGCGTCTTATCGGTCTTCAGAAGGTTTGATTCCCGTCTAGGGCTCAGAAATCGTTTTTCTGAGATAACAAGCTTGACGAACGTTCTCTAGTCGTCTGATATTTGCCAAGCTGCCACATGAACCAGATTTTGTGTTCAGCATCAAGTCTAATTGTGTCCTGCAAAACTACAAAACAATGTGACATAATTTCCATTAAAACAAATGTAATAAGAAGGCTAAAAAATCTAAAAGACTAGCTAATTTGTCTTAATCTTTTAGAGTTTTTACTTCATTTTTTTAGATCTTTTATCAGTCTTATTACACAAAACCATATGTCACACTCATTCGTTGCATTATCCATCAGTCAATGAAAGGGGTTGTGGGTAGCAGCCATGGCCCTCTTAGATAGAGAACTGCACCCTCTGATGGTGAATACACCTCTCTATCTAAACAAAATGCATGAATAACAGAACTATTGTGCATATGATAAAAGATTTCTTTGTATATTAAAATATCTATTTATATAGTTTCCTCTAAATTATATAGTTGTTGCAGTGAATACTGGTCCAGCCAAAACTTGTAATTTTCTTTTGATTACACAATAACTGTTGCAATTGAAACATTGTACCTACAGGAGCCTGAGTTAAAAGTTTGCTGGAGGCAGAGCTGACACGAAAAAACTAAACTTAATCCATCCTTATATTTGAGCTATAACTACCAATACTTAAAAATGTTATAATTTCGTGCAATACTCAACCCTTGTAAATATCACATAACATTTAAATTACAGCAGCATCTTATTTAATCCATGCCAAGATTAAGTTAGAGTCTGAAACTCTGCAGGATAACTGAATTTAAAACGTTTTTATAGTAGACCCCAAGAAACCAAACATATATAGAGGCAAATTTCCTGCCAGCATCAAGATTTGAAATCTTGAAAATTAATGCTTCACTACAGCACAAGGATAAAATCAAGGTACACCTGCTTAAATTCCACCGAAATCACTACAGCACTGATGCCTAGGGCTCATACCTGTGACAAGTGAAATTGTCTGGCATGAGCCAATGAAAAATACAAACTGCACCAGTTTGCCCCTTAATCAGTTAAATTCTGGTATTTCAAAGAGGAAATGCATTATCTGAGAATTTTGCTTGCTCTGAAGTAAAGAAATTTCAAGAGAATGGTCTGAGGATAATACCATTGAGGAGATGCCAACACAACATGTCAAGTCTAACAGCTCCTCAAGGAAGGGGTCACATACCATCGCTGATTTGCTCATATAGCTTCCACATTTTTCTAGGAGTTTGTTGTTGACATCTACCTTGGACAGTTCTGGCGTGATCACCGTTTTGCACTTGGTATAAACCAGAATTACACCATAGGTGATGAGTTTGTGCATGAAATCTGGACACCAGACACATTTGTAGTCAATGCAATCAAAACTCAGATTCATAAGTTGACCAAGGAAAACCAAAAGATTTTCATGAATTTGACTGATGGATTTACAATGCATACATCAAGGTAGGTAAAAAGCAAAGAAAGGCTCTCCAACAATAATAAAATGTTGGTCTAGATTACATTGATATAATCTATATAAATACATATATATATATATATATATATATATATACAGGGTGTCCCAAAAAAATGTATACACATTAAAAAAAATGATACTTGTAAATATTCTTACACTTTTGAAATAATAAAATTCTAATTAAACACCACGTTTACAATTATTTTTAATGTGTATACATTTTTTTGGGACACCCTGAATATATATATATATATTTATAGAACGATAAGAACCAACCAGGCCTACTCAGAAGACAAACCATCAAGATATGTAACAATAAAAATCTTCTGCAGCTGAAGTTAGATTGTAAAATGAAAAATAATCCTATAAAAACTTTATTAAATTTTCGGCTGCATGCTGTAGCCTTCTTCAGAATAAACTAGCTAAAATTAAGTACACTTATTTATACTAAAGACATGAATACACTAATAATCTATTGCTGCATAAAATCATGATTACTATTCAATCCTTTCAAATTAGTCAATAACATACCTATCCAAAAGTTCTCTCGGCTTCTAACACAGTCATGGTGTTGATCAATCAGCATAAATTTTAAACTTGAATGATCTCCACCATGACAATCAATAAAGTGGTTAACTATACTGCAAGTCCTTTTCTTATATTTAATGTGTGACTTGTAATTAGCTTGGCTAATTCGCTCTACCAGTTGTGGTATTGAGCGCTCTATATTTTCATACCAACGCTGTAACCTTCATGGTACTACTCATTGGTGTATATATATATATGAACTATAAACTATATATATATATATATATATATGAGTGAGTTTTGGTTTACGAAATGCAAAAGAGTGCTCAATACCACATAAGTAGAGCAAGTAATAGTATTTTGCATACCTTAAAAATCCACTACAGCCTGTTTCATCTGCTTAGGAATCATCAGGTGGATGGTTCCTAAGCAGATGAAACAGGCTGTAGTGGATTTTTAAGGTAAGCGAAATACTATATACATGTATTATTATATATGTATAAATATATATATAAACAAGTAGCAAGTTCAGAATCATATGAGTAGAGTGTTCGATACCAGGATAAAGCGGAATAGTACAACAAAAGGACAAATTTGAATTACTTCATTTAAATTTTAATCATTACAAGTTTGTTTTGTATGGCAAGTGCAGCTTACCACACTCATCAGGTGATTATTGCGTTGGAATTACATCAAACTTATCAGGTGATTATTGCATTTAGTGATTAAAGTTTAAATGAAGTAATTCAAATTTGTCTTTTTGTCATACTATATCTATATGTGTGTATGTAGTTATATATAAATATATTTATATTAACTGTATATAGAATCAATTTTTATATTCATCAACAGTGTAGTAGCTTACATGTATATCAAAACTTGTTACCACATTTTCAGGGCAATTATGTGCACCAACCAATTTTAGCATCTAAATTTTTTTTGGCAACACATTAGATGCACCAGAAGATTACATGCAGCATAGTTTATATTATGAGAGTCACAAAAATCAAGTTCCACATGAACCAAATTTGTGTTCAGCATTAAGTAAGCCACAAAAATGTCAAGCTAGTCAGTGAGAATTCTTAAAAATAGCAGTATTTTATTTTCTTTTATTCTGTATTAATATTTTAAGTTTCTTATAGAGTATAATGCCTCACTCTTTCTTAAATTTGGTGGTTCTAAAAAGGGTAAGTTTTGAATAAATCTCTTCAGTTCAATGTTGGTTAATGTCATCTTCAAAACCTTGAAAATCTTCATCTTTGGTATCACTATGGAACAGGACCAAAAAGTCATTGTCTAGTTGTGCTGCATTTTCTTCCTCTTCATAATGGACATTGTCATCATTGTCTGCAGAGGGAACTTTGTCAGCACTGTTTTGTTGCCTGATTGTTTACACATTGCTTACGAATGAGTCATACCATAATTCCTACCACAAATCAATGCAAATTGCCAACATGGGGATTACTTCTAGCAAAGCATGAATAGTTTGCATACTTTAGCACATTGAGAACCACTGTTCTTGTTTGCTAATTACTGGTAAAGAAAACTACAGCCCCTCACACTTAACTTGTGAGAAAACTCATCAAATATTATTCTCAGTTGTCAGTGAGTCTGTAAAGTTCTCATTAATATGAAATACATTCCAACTGTTTACAGAAGACGAAATGGAACATATTAGTTGTTCCTTCTTGATTTGTACAAATTATTTTGAAGAACAAAGCAATTTAATTACCAGCAGGTGAATTTTGAATTTGATACTGTTCAACTCCTCCCAGTCCTAGGTGTTTCCCCTTCAGTATGTAAAAGTCAGAATAGCACAGAAAGACATTAAAGGCTAATTAACAAACAGAAGACGTAAAAGTGGACAAGATGCTGCTTTTTCAGTTCCACATATTCTACCTACGTTTTATGTAACACATCTTCGCTCTCAAAAAAATGGTGCACATTCCTTTCAAACCGTAATTTTAACCTGTGTTAGAGATTGTAAAAAAATTCTGCCTACACATTATGCACACCATCCTGTAAAGCGCAGAAACTTTGAAAAAGGAAAAATGAACAGATAATCCATATGTAACGATTTAATAATTACAGTGAAACAACTATAATAAACATATAGAGTAAACATGAACAGTTTTAGTTTCACCAAATAAGACATCACATACTGGTACAGCTAAATAAAAACCACATGTGGATTCTATAGGTTTACCCTACTCCTACATACATTGTATTTATGTTATCCCAAATTTATTTATTCTTAAGGGAAAAACACATTGGAACTAAATTTTATTTATTTTATGTATGAAGATTGCTGTTGAAAGGTATGTTTTCCTTCTTAAAATTTTTGTTTTGGCTATTTCAATTGTTTCATAACACTGTATAGATCCAGTGCAAAAAATGAGCCTCAGTTTAATATTCCTTTATGCAAACTGACATTATCTCAAGAGGATTATCAAAGCCCAGCATAATATCTTTATGAAAGCCATTGAGTCAGACACAGAAGTAAAATCATAATATTTACTAAAGTTCTAATGTTTTGTTGTTCATTCTCTGAAGATGTTGTGATGATAGAAAGATATATCTATCATCACAACAAGATACAGTATTATGCTGGGCTTTGATATTCCTCTTGAGATTACATTTTCCACATGGTCAGTCAATGGCTGATGATTTAATAAACTGACATTATATTAGATACATGTCACTCTGAGTGACAAACCATACTGGGCAAGCAGAGAAAACTCTACTTGGCCCAGCTGGGATTCGAACCTGCAACCTTCGGTTTACTAGTCCGACGCTCTACCAACTGAGCTACAGGACAAGTTGGGCGCTGGTTGCAAATTGCCAATTATGGTTTGTCACTCAGAGTGACATGTGTCTAATATCATTCTCTACCTGAGTTCCTTCTCCTATATCAGTTGTTTCAAGACTTAAAAAAAACTGACCCTATGTTTAGCCTTTTGAGCCTTGTTCTTGGGCTAAAATTCTTTTGAATTTTCTGGGTCTATGTGATTAAAACTTAAATATGTACACTGTATATAGTGTTGGCAACTTTCCCATTTTGATGACCATCCTCCTGATCACATACATGTTTAAGTGTGCTACAAACTGTGACAAATCCATTGAAGAAGATCTGATTCTTGAAAGTATTTATGACCATTAAGACAAGTATCCGTAAAACATCGAGTTCCAAACAAAATCCAGTAACGTTCAAGTTAACAGAACTGATTTTAAGACTACTGAAATGGAAATGGAAGGATAGGAAATGGTATTGGATCAGATTCAGCCCCGGTGCTTTGAGTGGTAAATACTAAACTATATCAACATCTGTGGTCCAGAAATTTTCTTTCTTATGTTAACCCACAACAAGATCACCATCTGAATGCATATTTACATGTACATCTCCACTTCCTCAGTTTTGAGCAGCTTTCATACAAGTATATTTAAACTTTCAAGAAGCTAACTCTCAGTTATAGCATGTACAAAGCAAACATACAACAACCAAGTTGATGCAAATAACAAATTCAGCTGAAACCTGGAAGAAAATCACTACCTCTTAGTGTTAGATCAGTTCATTTTAGTTCTCAAAATTGCCAATGAACTGACATGGGATAGACATTGCGTTGTCTCCCAAGTAAGCCTAACAACATTTTACAGTTATTTTGAAAATAATATGCAACTTGGCATAACAAAGCATGAGCCCTCTCAACAAAGGCTGGTTCTTTTTGGAATTGTACCAAGAATGTTACAAAACATTAACATTAATAATACATTCTTGTCTTGTCTTGTCTTGTCTTGTCTTGAAGTGTCCTGTTCATTAATATTTAACTTATACCTGACATGTCTTAATGCCAGTCTAACTATTGGTTTTTAACAGTTACTTACGACTGTTACATATTTAATCAGACTGTATAGTTCAGTTTGTCACCCAAGGTCAAAGGGTGACTACTGAACCAACAGTGGTCAGTGATTTTTCCCATACCTTTTGCAACAACCACTAAATTCAACAAGCAGGCATTATACAGCAGTTAGTAACTCCTGCTGCACTATAATGACTCATACTTCTACGTTGTATATGCAATGAAACTGTCATAGCCAAAAATGGTAACTAAAATTAACAGATTTACTGTGAGAATTCTGGTTACTTAAGTGCTTGTGATAAATATATCCATTGCAAATACTCAAGTGTCAACCTAAAAAACTAGCTAATATCCACCATTCTTAATATTTCCTAAATATTCACTAAGGTCACTGTCAAAAAAAAACATTTGACGTGCACGGTAATATTGCCAGTGAAGTCGACGTCCAATTTTAGTCAAACGTAAACAAAAACGACTTAGCTGTAAAGTTACCATGTACAACAACAGTAACTTTATAATAGTTAAAAGTCCTAGTTGTAAAACAATCCTGCATAGCTTTTTTGAAGCAAATAATTACATATTATGAAAAGGCCAAGATACATGAGATTTTACGTCACGTATCGTAGGTAGCCACTGTTGTCTACATGTAACTCTTCAGAAATTGAAGACGACGGAGCTTGGCCTCTTTAAAAACAAAACACACAGGTCTTTCCGACCATACTTAATCTTTTACATATCAAAGTCCTGATAAAATATTTTTGTTTAATAAATCGAAAAAATATGTTCTTTAAACCCAGTTAAGTTACACGAAAAAGAAAAAAAAACACAGAATGCAAATATTATGTGGCGGCAAAATAACCAATAGCCATTGACAAAGAATTTGCGAATTATTTTTTAAGTCTTTTGTTGTCTCCAGCAATCAATAAAACAATTCGTATTGATGATATATATCATAAAAAAATACATCGATAACAATCCCCTACGTCAGTTTGTGTCCAACTATTTAAACTGACCGCCTTCGATCATCAAGCTACTCAATACTCAATAATAAGGTAAAAATTTTCGTAAGTTTTTGAGTAACAACATCCCCCAAAATCTGATGTTATAATGTAATCTAAAGCGTAAGAAAAATGTTAAACACTCATCTTTCACTAGTAAAGAAAGGAAGTAAACCTAATATACATATATGTGTTTTTTCAAGTAGAATTCTCACCTCATTGTCTTCATCTTCATCCTCACTATAGTCTTCTCTGGATGTGTTTACAGCTCGCATCAGTTCCACACGGTCCTTCGCATTTTCGACAAGAAAAACTTGTTCTAATTCATCTTCAGTTAGTGCACGAAACTGCTGTAAATCCATAGAAGCTGGAAAAACCTTGTCCAAATTGTCAAGAGAGAGTTGTTTCAAAAATACGCTAAGCTCCTCGCGGTTAGCAAGATAAGCTCCGCCTTCGACTTCAGCTTCATTTTGGTTCTCCATTAAATTCATCTACAGCAAAAAGCTCACTTTCTTGATGTCCATCGTCTGTCCAGCAATAAAAAGATACGATTTTGGCAAAAATAACGAAGACAAGACTTCTTGTTTAACGTAAATAGCCGGCTGCGGCCGCAACATGAGTGCATGCAATTCACCTATTTCCATCTGCTGTACCAGTAAACCAGCGAAGGAACAAGAAGGATGACTATCCAACTTTATACCACGGCTATTTCATTTCAACATAAGGAAATTTATTCGACACAGTTATAACAAAACCTTGTTATCTTCTTTGTGTGCCGTGAACCGTTTGACGACCAAGCAGTACACATTAATTATGTTGTGCCAGACTGCCGTCTCAACCGGAACAAAATCCCCGTAGAGAAAATAGGGCGAGTTTCCTTCCGGTGTCGGCTTTGGTCACAGGCACAGTGACAATGACCAAACCGACGCCCAGTGTAAGGGCCCACCACCATATTTGGATCTTTCCTGTCTGGTTTTTCTTTTGTAACAAAACACAGTCCCAATGCTAACCCTTAACAAGCATAAAAGAATCAAACATAGGAAATTTATAATGAAACATAAAACAAAAATCGTCCTTTTAGAACTTGATATTCAAGTCACAAAAAATTAAATTGAACAAAGACCAAGAAAAGGCAGTGGTTTTTTAATTTTATTTTGATATGAAAATGTATCTTAAATTAAGGTTTAAATATTAACGCTTCATTATTTATTATTACGTTGTTTATTTTTGTTTCTAACTTGTTATATAGAAGTTCAAACAAGACGATTTTCGGTTTATGTTTGATCTTTATCTTTTAAAGTTATGTCTAGACTACTTAGAGACAAAATCAAACAAACAACTAAAACATGCTGGCTAGAAAGAGATATGCCAATTACAGCCTAAACATTTCTGTTGTTATGTTGAATTTCAAAGGAATAAACTCCCCTAGAATATTCCAGGTACATTTGGAGGGGATCAATATGCTTACGAGTTTACGAGTAGAGATATCTATATTTCTTCATTCAAATACGACTCACTTGGCAAACATCCCATCCCAGCCATAACCTGAGTGCAAATTGTCTTTAATTCTCCCCTTTTCTGAAAAAATACTTTCGGAAAAAATATCTGGCAAGCTTATTAAAGGATGTCTGTGACTGTTTCCAATGCCGGTAATTAATCGCAGATGTCGTGTAAATGCATTTTAAGAACATATCAACTCTTTTTAACATATAGTTGCTTACAATTTTTGTTGTTTTTTATGCAATGTTTAAGGAATGAAGAAGCATTGGTGATTCACAGCCATAACACCTGAAGCGACAGAGTCACAATTAAACGCGAAATTGATAAAAAAGCTACGACCAGCCCCTCTAACTCTTTTTTATCAATTTTGCATTTAATTGTGATTCTCAAGGGGTAATTTACCTTATTTCTTGTAAGAAATGTAAAATGAATTATGTTGGTACTGATTACGTCTTTTAGGAAAAGGTTTAACAACCACGAAAACAGTAAGAGGAGATATGGGGAATGTCAGAGAGGTACCGGGTGAACGCTTATATGCCTACTTTTATGAACAAGGTCATAAGGGAATTGCTGATGTGGTTGTAAAGATTGTTGATAAGACGAATGTTGAGGTGTCAACTAAAAGAGAGGAATTTGGGGGGTACAAACTAAAGTGGTTTGTCTCCAATGGTTTAACTTTAAGAGATTTTTTATAGCTTAATGGATTGTTAACTAGTATTTTAAGTATAAATAGGACTTTCATCTACTTGTAAAATTGGTATCTTGATATTATTGATTGGCATCTTGGTATCTTGATAAAATTGGTATCTTGATATTTCGAAACGTCGAAATAAAGTTTTTTAAAAATGTTTTTTGATTAATCTGCTCCTGGTAACTTTTGGAGAAGGAAAAACTCCGAAAATGAGACACTTTTCTTGACGCTGACGTTGTGTTTCCTCATTTCGCGTCTTAGAGATGCGATAGATCCAACAAACATTTTAATCAGACAACCCAAGAACAGTGTTGATGTTGTGTTTGAAATGTCATGCTATGTTTTGGTAACATGATGGTTCATAATTTTAGACAAGAAGCGTCTGGAATATAGAGACGATTTAAACTGATAAAACTAAAAGTGAAATAGCGAAAATAAATGACTAACATTGTAATAACACTGTCTTCCTTAGCTTTTGTTATTCGGGTAACCAAGTAGTCTTGGTAACAAAAATTTACAACGTGGCTCGTTGCTTTCAGATAAATATATCTCATTTATATGCAAGTGATGTGGCACTATGAAACAAGAACATACGCATAGAAAAAATAATGTTTTGTAGTTTAGCTATCGAACATTAGTTGATTCAATGAATATTCGTCCACGATGAAAATTACCGGATTTGTTGCAGGCTTATACATCGCAATTGTCACCGCGACTATTATAATTTTCACAACGTTCATCCACGTTATGGACATCACTGATAAAAAATGGGATATAGCCAGATCAGTCGTAAACTCTGAAGACCGAAGACGAACTAGTGCAGACAGTGGCTCAGGTTAGTACTTCCTGTTAAATCTTCAGCATCCGATTTCACGAATCATCGAATGACTTGCATTTATCTTTCATTAACATAGTTAAATAAAACGTTCGAAAAACTACCACAATATAAACACTGAAAAAGAAAACCAAAAATAAAACGATTAAATAGTCTTGTATATCAGCCCAAAATGCTCAAACCTTCGGTATTCCAATTTACACTTAAATTTCTCTCTAGTCAAATCTGACACATAAAATGACAATACGCATTCAGGTCTCAGAAATCTTGTACCCGGTTCGTTCCATACAACTATATGCAATCGAGACTCATGTTACGTACTAAAAAGCTTAAGGTTGGTCGCTCTTACAATTTAAATCATAGGAATACATGACAGTCTTCCCAGTTGCCTTTTCGAAATCCCAGAGTTTGCGCGTCAGGAAATCCTGGAATGCCCTACTTTTCTTGGGTGGATCATTGTACCACATCTTGCCAAGTACTTTTTTCCAATAATAAATATTATGATTACTATATTCATTCATAGTTTTCGGATATCATGTAAATTTTTAACGCAATTTAGAAAAATAGATTAGACATCCATTCTTTAAAAATAGCATGATCTGATAAAAACACAAAGCATGGTTGATCATTTGTACCTACGTTGTGATATGAGGACCAGGAGCGGAATGAGGTTTCTTGCCAGCTCTAGATCCCGGTTCCGGTCAACGATCACAAAAACAACCAAACTTTTACCATGATATGGCGGTGATGAAAATTTAGGAGCACGTTAACAGACAATGGATATCACCCTTTGAAACTCTGTGACATTATATGCATGATGTGTTCCTTCACTTCTTAGTCATGATCTCGCAAACATATATGGGTATATCCCCATGAAAATACGTTCTTCTTTGTTGATTAAAATGGGAGATATACTCTGTTTTATATTCGTTGCTTTAAAATCAAATCTACTTCTCACGCTATTTTAATTTAATCTCTGTCACACACAGAACGTCTTTTACGTATATTACCAATAAAATGATCAGGATTTTGCCTCTTTGCTCCGTTATTGTCATTAATAATCAAAAATACATCATCAAGGTTTGCTAACCGATCTATTAACCTAAAAGGGCAAATATGTCGAAACATGTTTTGGGTGGCGTTGAGTGAGCATCAACAAATGAATCTCCTTAACTGCTAATGCGCATGACAACATGTTCGCCGTATCTTGAACCTCAAGCGATAAGTTTTATATCACTAATCCGTCACGCATACCGAACGTTAAACTTATTTTAAATTAAAATCAAAATACACTGTACAAGATAGCTTTAATCCTGCAAGATTGAGCTCGAAATGAAGGATACAAATTAAAAACATTTTTCGTTAAAAGTAGTTGAATTAAGGAGGTTTAGCTGCTATGAGCTGGCCATATATTTATATCTTAAATAATATAAATTGTTGAGGTTTCAATGCAGTGTAACCAGTAGCATCTAAAGACATCTTACGTTGATAGATCAGTGCCAGATTAAGCCTTGCCAGGTCCGGTGCAATAAATATTTTAGGATCGGTCTCAATGAGGGTGTACATTGCTAACTCCCCGTAAGCACGATCGAATAATTAAAAGTAGGAGTCGATCTGGAAATTGTTGGAACTTGAAAATGATCACTCACATTGAGGGGGGTATGGTTGGGTTTAGAATGTCTCCTTTCGAGGCACATTAATTATGTTTAAATACACAATTTTATTTTCCTCTTTAAATTGATTACGTGCTCACAATTAATTTCAAATCGAAATATAAACATAAGCATCTGACTGTTTAAAAAACGTGATAGAACTCTCAAGTAATATTCTTTTCTAAAAATAATATTTAAAGAATTTATAAAGAAAAACAGTGTGATTGAATATTTTCCATCAAGTAAAAACAAAAAAAAACAAAAAAGAACCTCCAAAAAACCAGGTGGTTGTGGCTCCAATATAATATAGATATGAGAACAACCATGGACGATTCAAACTCCTTCGAAAAGCACAGCAGTTATTTTATAGCACAGAACCAGTAACTATGACTGGGTTTTGGCACCATAGGATTTTCCCTTGCTATTCCAGCTCTGTGATAATTCTGATCAATAATTTAGTTCAGTTTACTGACCTCTGGTTATATCGTGGTGTAATATGTACTGTTTATGAAAAAAGGAGAGAAGTCGGTCACGTTTGTCGAGGTCACTGTCTTTTCTGACATATGCGCTATTCCGTTTGCAATCGCTACCTTGGTTATGGTCCACTTTTAATAGTAGAGGCATTGAACGATTAGACAACGATCAAACATTGTTTCTGGTAGTTTAAAAGTTTAGAAACAAACATTAATTAGTTCGGAAGATATTCTCAACATTTCAAACCGTGGTGTTGAAAAGCATTTCGTCCCTCTCACATGCAAAGTGCGTCCGATAGCACTGAGTATGAAGCTCTCTTGTCAGATTAATGGATTGGATTCAAACCAACAGATTTGCCAGAAAATTACTACATCAGTGACGTGATATACGAAAATTGACAGCGAGCAAACAAAATTGTGAAGTGAGAATGAACGAATTAAGAAATGAAGTAAAACTGACAATAATATTAGTCATAATGTCCTCGAAACGACGGTAAATCTGCAGTTATCTTGGCAGGCCAGGATAGGTTAACTCTCGACAGAAATAGATTGGAACTGATGTAGTAGGACGGACGAGAATAATTGCGAAGAAAGTTGAGCTTAACATTATGTTGCTTTTGTACAATAATTTGTAACTCAACATGTCAGTTCTCAGTATAAGTTGTTTTTAGTACGAGTCAGATAATCACGTATTAAACATTCATTATCACGCAGACAACAAAAGGAAGTCATTAGAGACCTGACGCATGAGAAACTTAAGGTGAGGATGGTAACGTGTGGCCGCGCGAAGACGATTTGAATATGAAGACTAATTAAGCCTTGGACCGATTGTACTCGTAACATTTTATGCCACTATCGTGACACATTTGCCATATTTTATGCCATTATTGTAATACAATTGCAACAACAACTAATGGGGAATTTTGCCAAAAATTGAGCTAGCATAATCTGTCAAAGACGTTACGCAATTCGTTAGATGTGCGTGTACAAAATGAGCTTCGGAAAGACAAGAGAAGCCTTTTTTACTCGTTCACGTTGTCTTCACGGCGGCAAAATGCTTGTTTCCAAGTCGTCGCCGTGGATAGGACCCAAATAGGAAATGATGCCATACTGAATACATGACAACCTGTCACGAAGGCCAAGGTCAACTTTTATGCCGTCGCCCTGTCCCGTTAGGTCCCTTACAAAATGACACTGGCATCCTCAGCCCGCCATCGACTTGAAGTATCCAAGTTTCTCAAGACATTACAAAATTTCGGTAAAGGTAGTTCTATACCAAAAAACGGGAAAAACTACTAGGTACCAACGTTTGGAGCACCATCTCTTCATCACTCGCTTTTTTTTGGCACAGTACTTCCTTTCCGGGGGGGCAACTAGAGATAGAGTTTCGAGAATCGCGATCATTGCCTACTTTGTGGGAGGTCTTATGTGTCTTTCATTAACGATACTATTTTTACCTCAATCCCATGAGCAATAAGAATGCACTGCATTCGCAATGGAAAATGTTGCCCTGACGGTCCCTTTTTATCATCCCTACTCATGCCCCTCAAAATTTCTGGTTGCCCTCCTGCTTTTAAACTTTTTCTGTTTCAGTAAAAACTGTATGCACAACATTTTTCCCTCGAGAGATTTCTGCGCAAGACCACAGTGCAAATAACCGATTGTTTTGACAACATTGCTACAATCAATTAGACGAGTCACGTGGAAAACGTTTTCGGGCATTTTAGTGTGAAAGATGAATTTAAATGCTAGCTCGATCAGGCGATGTTTATTCGATTGAATTGTCATGACTGAGAAACTTACTTATGTTATTATTTATCTATTTCTTATTATAGCATAAAAAATAGATGTTTTTAATGAAGCTGTGTTAAAATTAGAATTATTAGTAAAAACTAGTCGAAATAACTGTTACGAATATAATCTAAAATGCCTAAGAGTTTTCTAGGAGTAAAAAAGTTATAAACTAAAACATATGAGAAGTACTAGAGATTAAATACATGGTGTTCGAATATAAAATGCCCCTGCCAATCAACAGTTGAAGGTGTCTTCAGGCCCGAAAGGGACCATTTGCAGCTCGATAAAAATAAATCAGAACAATGAAAAACTGGAGTGCATAAAGAAGATTGGGATTTCCAAAAACAAAGAAAAGGACAATGCGTCAGATTTCGCTTTCTCGCTAGGTATGGTTATACAACGTGTTTTTAGCGAAGCTGTAAAGGGCCTAGGAGCATTGAATCAGCCGAGTAAGTTGACTCGGTTAGAATTCTCGAGAAAAAAATATAAAGAAAGAAAAATACAGAGAGCTAGAAGCTTGACAACTATGAGTGGTTGAATTGAATCAAACCATTTTGACGCCTAACAATTCTCGAAAATATCTGGAGTTTGACACTGGCGTTGTTAGTATAGCATAATTCTGTGTGAAATATACCATAAAAACAATGCTAATGTTTTAAATTTCCTAAAAAGTGTTGCCATTTGAGAATTGTATATGAAGTTTTCTAACCTTCAGAATTCTTTAAAATTGTTTTTTACAAAACAGAGCATAATGGTACATAGAAATGAATCGTGTGACCCATTCTGCGAGATTTTGTAGATCTTGGTGACTGACTAAATTACAACTTTTTAAATTGGATGGGGAAGATGTTCTTGGGGATACCTGTCCCTGGTGGATGTTAACACCTTTAATAAAGCGAATGTTGGGTGCAAAGATTAATCATTGTGTAATTATTTCGTTATTTTTGACAAGATAACGATAACGAAAATCCATCATTATCAAAAAAATATCAATAAAATATTCATGATATTCATTTGCAGATTCATCCTACAAGACCATTTCGGAGAGCGTCCAAGACCTTGGAAATGTTTTGCAAAATGTTACTGACGAAATAGAGTCAATAGAAATAAAACAGAAAGGAGTGGAGGAAACGTCAATGAAAGGAAAGAGAGATTTTTATTATAAAAAGTCCAGTACCTGACTCGAAAAGTTTTAATAAAAATATTTTTTTATTAGAAGTTAAACCTGTTCGAAGATCTTGCCGAATTCCCAAGCCAACCATACTATACCCAATATGTGAAGCACAAGTGAAGGTATTTAATGATTCGTAATTCATTCTTTTGATCTTTCGTTTACATTTGTCCAGAGATAAAGAAATCCAGTTACAATAGAATAGCTTGTTGAACAAATATTTTTATGACAAAACATTTGATGATTTTACGTATAAGAGGAAATTTCAGGGAAAATTAAACATTGAGTTGTACTGAGTGTCGTAAAATTGCTTTCGTTCATATCTTAAATGTAGATATGACTTAATGTAAAGCCCTCGGGAAATATCATCACTTCGGGAAATATTACACCGAATCACCCTCGCTCCTGGTCTATAAATGATAATAATTTGACTGCGGCTGCAAGTCAGCATTGTATACGTGAGTAACTTATTTAGATTTGCATGCGAGACATGTAAAAGATGACGTTAGATTGATTATTTACAATTACTTGTATTAAATAAATCTTAAGAATTAAGAATAAATAAATAGAATAAATTAAATGAGATAAAATGAAATTACTCCGAACTTATCTGGTTTGCATCCTATTTGAATAATCGTGAGCAGGTCTGCTGTGTGAATGGCCATATGTCCACTCGCAAAGAAATATTAAGTGGAGTTCCCCAGGGTT
>JBAHVQ010000120.1:45477-62352 GCA_036872915.1 Nanipora kamurai
GCATTATGGGATTATTTTTAGGGATGAGTCTTTTGTTAGTGTCGCGAAAAACAGTTCAACGTTGGGCCATACTTCTCCACATTTGATGACCAGGAGTATATCTAGAGGGGGCCCCACGGTATCTTTAATTCCCAGTCCCTTTGACCCTAAAGTATCATGAAGCAAACTAAGCATCTCGGCAAAGGCGGAAAGACCGACCGAAAGAATTAATAATCGATTTACTTTATACTGAGTGACAATGCCAAAATATTCCTTGAATATACCCTTCACTTCCCCGGCATTCCAACTGATGTTTACTAGAATTTGTGACCACGCTCTCGGCAACGACCTTCGTAGCTCAGTTGGCAGAGCACTGCACTAGATTCGCAGGGTCGCGGGTTCCATTCCCAGCGGGAGGCCCTAGAGTTGCAATTTTTCGCAACTGGTCCCGGTTGGGTCTCAAAATATTGACAAAACATTGACACCATTCTGACACTCGAAAATTTCCTTCAACATATATAACATATTTATTAAGTTATCCGTCGTCCATCGGAAAATAATACATCATTGGCGTCTACAACAGAAATAAACTTGTTGCACTTAGGATAAGGGGTCCTGAAAACTTTATCCACGATTCGGCCTAAGCGAAAACGCTGGTGCCTCACAATGCTCATCAAGAATCCCTTCCTCGTGGGAAAAAACTGGCTACGCCCTTGAATTTTCAGACAACGCATTCACGATAACGGTTCCAATCGAACACTTACTAAATCGTTGATCTTTGCTTTAGTGGTAAAGATCTGATTGTGATTAAGTCGTTCAATCCGTTTAGATCAGATGGTTGAATTCCAGATCTCAAGCGAACCTACCAAACAAAAACGGGTTACTGATTCGCAGAAAATTCTATCGCATCACAGACATGTACAGCAAGTGAACGTCAGTCTTCTTATTACAGATCAAACTTTAAAGTTTCGAACTTGCTCCCTCAAACCTGATACGTGCGAGTAAAAACTTCTCTAGACATTGGTCGTGAATCGATCGTTGAGTTTTCTTTCATCAAGTCTGGGATGAACGGTTGCTTCTCAGAAAGGCTTCCTAGAATTGAAAATGAAAAACTTAAGAACCACAAACACCTTCTGCAAGATTTCTGACTTGAAAAGTCGACAGATATAATTAACCATATATGAAATAACAAACACAGAAATCAATTTTTCAATTTTACGATTTACCATGCAGTATTAACTCATTCCTGGCGAGACTGTCGGGAACAGCACCTTCTGTCCACTACCTTTATTCCCGCTACCGCTAAACGTTTAGCTTTAGCTTGAATAAAATAGTCTGGTAGTAACCCGAACAAGTTAAAAAAGGTTAGTAGACAGCCTAATTTATGTAAAAAAATTCTGACGTTCGAGCAAAGGCCCTTCTTCAGACAGAGAAACATCTTCTTCAAGAACACGTTTCACTCTCTGACGGACCTTTGCTCGAAATGTCAAAACCTTTCTACATATATTCGGCCTACCAACCTTTTAATTTTCTACGCTGTTTTATATACTGCCTATGCAACATGCTATATTTTTACATTGTTCTCTAAATATAAGAAAACGTTGTCTAATGCAGAAATGAGCTGAACGACGAATGGAACCAAAAGCTGTAGCGATGCTAATAGACAGGTAAAACAATTGAGTTCTTACCTCTCAATACGTTCTTTGAATAAAGACTTAGTAAACTCCTCAGCCATAATATAATCTGGAAAGTAGATTTAGATGTAAATAACAATGGAATCCCAAAAAAGCCCGGAAACTAACCTTACCTAAACTAAGCCAATCCAAACCACTGAATTCCTGGTCGGTGTGAGCTTGATGTGAGTTTCAGAGCAGAGAAAAAGGGTCAGAAGATGTGTCGACCATGTTGACTGGGCAAACTCACAACTGGTCAGTCATGTGACTTTTGAGGTCTGTCAAAGTAATCGTGACGCATTCCCTTGCCGCTTACACGTCGTAACAAAAAAATCTTAAACAATGATTGCTAACTCAAAGTCGGTTATACAGTATCACGATGGAATATTTGGCATTTACACTCGGCTAACATGAAAATGATTTTATTTTACATGTAGGCGAAGGAAATTTGCGACTATCAGAATGACGTGTTGTAAGACCCAACCGGGACCAGCTGCGAAAAATTGCAACTCTAGGGCCCCCGGCCGGGAAACGAACCCGCGACTGTGCGAATCTAGTGCAGTGCTATGCTAACTGAGCTACGAGGCCGTTGCCGAGAGCGTGGTCACGAATTCAGCTTAACTTCTTCGCAATTGACACCGGTTGGGTCTTAAAACACATCATTCTGACACTTTCCTTCACCTAATATAATATCTACATCATCGTGAATCGATCGAATTATGCATATTTACTGTTTGGTTTCAATATTCCATCACTATCGCCTGATGTTATTTTATGCTAAGTACAGAAAATACACACACATTGATTTAGTTATGCACTGCGTTCCCTTCCACTAAGTGCTCCACGTGGCTATATTGAGTTGTGCACGTCCTCGTCAGGGCACAGACAATTTTCTAGCTTCAAAAGCTTCAAAAATGCACACGGTCATCAATGTCATGACGGCCTTATTCTCGCATCAGCTACTTCAGATTTCCAGTGAAAGTGTACGGTCAGGAAGAACTGTGCGGTAACATTTACCCGAAAAAATTTTAAACTTACCTCTCCCCACAGCTGATCAAACACTTGGCTTAAGATGGTGTCAGTGGCGACGGCGTTAGGAGTGACTGGTGGGTAGCCCGTATTATAGCGACTTTTGGAACCTTTTTTCTTCAAATCTTCAGAACTTATGAAAAAAAAGAGAAGTTTTAATTATTGTCAGTACTACCGTAGATTAAAAACTTTGAAATAAAACTAATGTAAAAAGACAATAATCTAACCAATCTCACATAAAAAAACAGCAGTCAAATGACCAAACCAACCCAACCCAACCAACCAACCAACCCAAAGACATACAAAATGCAGTACAAATGGAAATCTGTCGCTGAAATTTTCATCTTAATGTTCATTTATTCTCAGTCTAAAAAAACCTTACCTAGCAGAGCAGTCAAATGCCAGATATTCTTCAACACAACCATCTTCAGCGAAAACCTCTTCCTGCAAATCTGAACAGTTGAAATATTGTCAATAGTAGTTGCCACTAAACAGTGTATCAACTTGTTTCTTTGAAAAAACAAAACAAAAAAAAACAAAACCAAACAACAAAAATATCTCTACCAGTCTCAGCAATATCACTTGCATCTGCCACTGGTTCCACTCGACTACCTTGTATAGACAATCTAAAATCAAATAAAAAATACAGGTTAATAAAATAAGTAAATGAATTACTACAAAACTAGATGGACTAATTAGCAATTGAGCTGATAAAGCTATTTAAATGTTTCATTAAATGATAAGTTGGGCTTGATGGGACAAATAAATGATTAGATGAAATGATGTATGCTTGAATGAACTGATGGTGAGCTGGGTGGATGAATGGAAAATTCAGGAGAAAGAACCCATGGAGCTGATACCTGTTTCTTTTAAATTTAAGTTAACCCAAAAAATCAGAACATATCTCACCCTTGAAAGTCCACCATATACCCAGCAATATCTTCTGACTCCATATCTACCACTGCTGTCTTTGGCCTATGTTCATAAACTCTGGGGTCATCATCAGACAATGCAACAACTTCTGTACCAGTATCATTTGAAGACATAATCTGCGTACCATGTATCCTGAAAGTAATGGAATTTTATGGTGTTAGTGACATTTTTGTGAAACCTTACCTTCACCTTTAAGGCATGACCAAAGACAGATCTGGGAGTAAGGCCGGGTTAATACTGACATGTGTTGCTATGTGTATGGTACTGTAAGCAGATGCTTAAATATTACTAGTTTGTTTACATTTGTTATCAGTAACATGCTACATGTATGTACTGGACAAGAAGTTATGATGTAAATGCTTTACATCCTGTACAATTCTGCTATCATCAATCACACCAATTGCAACATTGGAAATTTACACTCACCTTAAGTGGGGAAATCTATTGCACCATTCTTCACATTCTGACAGCAAAGGCTCACTTCCTGCACAGAAAAAATCTGCATGAAATAACTGAATGTTTTCAAAATGTGACTTACTCTTTAATGCCAAGCATCAAATATATTGGATGCACAAAAAAAAAAAAACAAAAAAAAAAAAAGGGGAGCAAATGAGAGAGCAACCACATTACACGACATACTGTTTCTACTAAATTTCCCTCACCATCAAAATCATTTCCTTCATAAAGCATGTTGTCAATTTCTTCAAACATTCTTTGCACAGATGCAGCAGCTTGACGATCAAATTCCTACAATAAAAATAAGAAAATTTCCACCTGATGGGTGCGAACACGTTTCCCTACATTAACTTATAGTTATACAAAAAAACTGATTCAACTCTAACAAATATTGTTCACATTCATGTTTTTTCCAATTAAGGCATTTGATGACTACAGTATATAATGAAAACTCTTGTTTCAATTACACAAGTTTACACTTTCTTAAAAACAAAACATACCTTTACTAGTTCTGACTACAATAGTGTTCATAGCCCAGTGACTTTATGCTAAATTTTTTTAGAAGTAATTCCAAAAAAATTTAGAACCTATTTATATGTAATATGTAGCATCATTACAGTAAATACCTCTTACACATTAACCCAATGATGGCTGGATTTTATTTTAAAAAGGCCATTTTATTTTTTTTTACTCTATTTAACTCCAGGGATCAGTTGTTCAAAGCCAGGATAGGTTATCCAGTAGGTAAGTTTGAATTAGTAAATGGCACTATTAATGTACTAAAAAACCAAACACACATTTTATCTGCTGAACAGAGCTACCCAGTGGGCATCTCCATATTCAATGCATAAACTTCAAGTTCAGTTGTTTGGTGCTCGAAAAACACTGCTCACTCATTACAACTTATCCACCAGATAAGCTATCCAGGCTTGGAACAACCAGCCCCAGATGATTTTAACTTGTAAAAGAAAGAGCTGTCAGGTGAAAATGGGATAACATTGGCAATTACACTCAATTGTACTGTATGTATATATATATGCATAACATGGATAAAAAAAAGTTTAGCCAGCTAGTAAACTGACAGATTTGATCACTTACATTATCATTCCCCCAAGAATACACACTGCTCCTTCCAGTCATTGTACCAGTTGTTATTGACCATGCATGGCTCGACTCCGAAGGTAAACTTTCATTCAAGCTGCTGTCAATTGATATATCTGTCCTGTGGCTCTGTTCGGGAGATGAGCATGCACTGTCCTCTGAGATATAGAAGCTGTTGATAGCTTCTTTTACTGTTTCAACGTAAGATAGTGGCAATGGCTCTTCAGGTTTTTCTGGAAGTGGCCGTAAAAGCTCACTGTTTCCCCTAGAAAACCCTCGGCTGCAAAAATAAAGACCAATGTTTAATAACAAGTCAACATCTATCTAAATTTAATCTTAAAATGCAGACCTCCTCCATATGCCAACCATATCACAGCGAACAACTGTAATTTAATATATATATGAAAATATATGGAAATCAAGTGCACATTATTTACATTATAAATACAACATAAAGATAAGGGAATAAATTGGCTTTATTGACAGGAAAAGGCAGAAAAATGTTATCAATAAAGAACTGAAGCCAGTAAGCCTCAACAAAACCTTCCTAAGAAGGGTCTGAGATTGCCAAATGTGCAAGCGTTAGTGTTCATTATTAGGGGAAAATCACAGTCACCAAGGAGTTAAACTATATTGAAAAGACTATTTTGAAATGAAAATAAAAAAAAAGAAAGAATGACTATTTGGAAATGAAACTGAAAAAAAAGTGCCTCAAAGAATAAAAATATAGTACTTGGAATTCCTCGATTTAAGTGGTTTCGTACAATGTTTCTCGGATTTGGCGACAGAACGTTGTCACAGATGGTTGTGCCAGCAAGTGTAGAGTATAAAATACTGTACTGGGTCTGGGATAAAGTAATCTAAGAATGATAATTAGGGCAAATTTGGCATTACACCTTTCCAAACAGTAAAGTTGTTGAAGTTTGATCATCCTTGACAGCACAGAATCCAACGCTAGTTATTTCGTCTATATAAACGTTACTGTATGAACTAGATGTAAAAATGTAAACTACAGTTGGTAAAATGTACTTCGATAAGTTCGCTCAACGTCAACACAGTTTACTTAAACCAGTTCACGATAGGTCTGCATCCCAAGATAATAGTACAATGGAGCCCAATTTCAAAATAAAACGTCACGATATCTCAACAAATGACCTGCGTAGTTCAAAAGAACCTCGAGAAATACAAACGGAAGGTTTAAGCGTAAATGGATTAATTCGTTTTGAAACACTTTACTCTCATGAGAGCTCTTCTACGTTATAAATCCCGTCAAGCAATAAACTATTCAACTAAAGGAATTACAGAACGGGGAAGATTTCACTAGCATAAGGTCGGTAGGTTTACTGGAAATTTTTGGCTTTTTGACATGTTTGCTCGAGTGTGTAGAAATCCCATTAAAGCCAACGGATTACATGAAAATGGAAATGCCTGAACAAACTAAACGTTTTTCAGCCATTTGAACTTACATTTCCAGAGGCATAATCCGGTTTGCCATCATCTTTTCTTCAGTTCAATTCGGTTTTAATAGTGCTCCATAGATTCCAAGCCATGATAAAGTAGTCCGTGACAACGAAGCTACTGATTTCGAGAACATCTTTTACGTCGAGCTGGCTTGATAATATGCATACCAAAGTATCCCAACATCTCTCCTGGGCTCTACATGGCGTTCAGGTTTACTTTTATTCGACAAAGTAAAACCTAGTACATAATTAGGAAGTTATTTGCCACATGAATACTAATTTTGTCATAAAAAACTACGGCACCACAACAACAGCGTAAATAGACGAAAATTAAAACTTAGTAGCCATTACCCACAAACCCACGCACACCTACGGTTGTTTTTGATTGGTCCAGCACGAGCTCATATTCAGGTGCCCAAATGGGGTCGGGCTTTCGCAATCTTGCTAGATTGGCTTGGGGACACTTGAAAAACGACTAGATCAGGTCGCAAACTCCCAGAGACTTCTTAAAAGCTATTTTTACGTTTAATGTTTGGCGTCGATAGATGATAACTATGCTATTGGCGGTTGTGACGTCCGCATAACCGAGGGTTGTCATTGAGTCTGGGAGAAAATGTTTTCCTGCAAGAACCGACCAAAAACGGTAAATAATATTTTTTTATACTTCTTGGGTTCTGTGTGTTTCCGTGGCTCAATCGCAAGTACACTTTTCATACTGTAAAATAATGCTACCATTTTCTGACTCAACTAGATAATAAAGTTCGCTTTTGTAGCTGACAAAATTACTTTACGTGTTTTTAAAAAGTTTAAATGCCAAATTGAAATCAATATGGCGGTGTAAAATATCACTTTCGGATAGTGGGCAGATATCGTAAGAAACCACTCGTTGGTACACCCAATCAAATTGCTGGAATGCCTGGGAATGCGGATATTGTTGACGCGTCTTGATCACAACTACGTGCGTATTCTGAAGACAAACTGTTTTAAAATTTATTATAGGTGAATTCTGAAGTCTCAGTTTTTGGGCAGTAGTGAAAATAAATACGTGGATATCTACCAACTTCCGCCACCCTCCGTCCTAAATATTATCTTGCATACAAACACCATGTATAGTTTAAATTTAAACTTGTTTTAAAACGGCATTCCTTCGGAGCTTTTTTGCGCTTGTTTTTGAAGCTCTTTGGTGCATACGTAAAAATCTGGTAAGTTGTCACATCATTATAGGCTGAACAACTGCGTCATGTTATCATAGTCGAACAATGATGGGACATTATTCTTCACTGTACGAACACGTGTCAGCTTTATGAAACATGGTTCACGATTGTTTTAAGTGCGGTCATATTTTGACGAGTAGGAATGCATTCTTTTGCAAAGAAAGACTGTACAAAGATTTTCCGGAAAAGTGGGTCTGAAACCCTAGCTTTACCGTCCCTGGTGTGCAGGCTCACCGAGGTACTTCCCAGAGTGCCCTTCGCGTAACGCTTGTGTAAGAAACATTAAATTTGGATGAAAAGACTGAAATCCTGGGAAAATAATTCACCGCTGAGAAGTGATCATTTGTGGGCTTTGGTAATGAGGTGAACATTATATTGAGGCGAAATACGACTGCCTCTTTAATCTGCTATTGATGGCAGGTCGGTGACTTAAATATTTTCTGCTATTTTTCGCCAAGTCATCAACGCTTTTAACTTGTTTTTTAAAAAAAATCTCAAATTTTTCAATAACCCACAAACTTTGAAGGTTTCGTAGGAAGTATATAAACCTAAAGAATCATTTGACTGCTCGAGTCAACTTCTTCAGTTGTGAATTTATCGTTTCGTATTACGTTGAGGATGATTCTGAAGGAGAAAACATTCGGCAGTGGGAGGGTTATGTGGAACTCCACGTTCAAATCCAAAAGAAGAAGGTCTACGTCATCTTACGTTTATTAATATATTGCCAATCCATAATTTCCGTAAAGTAGCGCATAGACTACAATTATTACGATTCTCTACCTAGTTATTCTTACAAATTTATAAAGAAAGTATTTACCATACACGAATTTCCGACAAGAAAATTGCTATAGATTGTACAAAAGAGAAAAAAAAAATCAAATCTCGAGTCAGAATAAAAAAAAAAAGAGGAAAAGCAATTACTACACTAAACAGCCTACAAAGACCACGATAGATCACATCTCACTACGTGTTTTCACGATCCATCCTCTAAGATGGTTTTTCTGTCGTGCTCTTGATTCTTAATCTGTTCGGTTTTATCAAAACTGGTCGTCGCAGTCACTTCCTTAATATGACTCTATTTGCCAACTGTGAATTTGAAATATTCCGATTGGAAGTCAGTTTGAGGGCAAGTTAGGAACCGAAAGTTTTGTTTTTCCCGATGGTGCCCGCCAAGGGAAAAGGAAAACTAAGTTTTTAAATAATTTTAACTGTAACCTAACCTTTAAACCCCAGTAAAATTCATTTAATACCCAGACTCCAGTTTCTCACGATTCGAGTATTGAAAATTTCTTGGTTCTTCCTTTCTCCTGAAAGTAGGGTGTCATGTTAAATGGAGGCCAATTTGAAGTCCCACACGCATGACATTCTCAAATCGATTTAGGAAGAAAAACTGAAGCGAATTCACACGTTGCTGATACAGTCAAGTTCAGAAAGGGACTATTTTGCTCGAGAGTTTTGGGACCACTTTGCTGAAGAGTTTTGCTCTACATTGCCAGTCTCAAAACTCCCGACGACAGCTACGCCCGAGAAGGCGGTCAATGGCCGCCGAATTGTAAGCATTACCTTGAAAATCAAGTTTCTAACATTACGTGAAATCACATAATTCTAACACTTCGCATTAATTCTTCTCAATTGTTATGAGGAATTGAATCTATAAAGATTTTCATTTTCATAAGTTCGTGGCATCGTTTTCACTGGTCGTCAATGCACGAACTGCATCGGCAATTGTCATTCTGTGACCCAACTTTTTAACCCCCAGTTCTCTCAAATCTTCCTTCGTAAGTCCCAAAAGATTCTGCCCCCTGATATCATTTTCTTGAAATAATTCTTGGTGTTCCGCCATTCCAATAGACTCAAGCCACTGACTCACGTGCACGCAAGTCCATTTGTCGTAGGAAATTTCTCGGAATGTCGTACTAAAAATAGATTTCAAGGATGAAGTTTATTTTCGTGCCAAAGCATAATCGCAATCCAGTTAAGCATGAAACACGGAAAAGCACGACAGTCACCCCACTTCAATAATAACTGCAACAAACATACCTATATTAATATCAACACCAGCACTAGTGACATCTGGAATACTAACTCCTGCACCAGCACAGCCGGAAACAGTAGAAGCAGGACCAGAACAACCAAGATCGAAACACCAGCATTAATACCACGAGCATCAACACCACTACAACTAGCAAAAACACAACCAGCTCCACCATCTCCAGTAACACCAGCATCATGAACTACCACTGCCACCATTAATTTCATCACCAATTCCACCACTGTGAACACCATCGCTATTACCACAACCATCCTTAACACCACGAACATAAATATCACCACCACCATTAACTTCACTATCATTAACCCAACATCATCAATACCACCAACATAAACACCACAATCAACACTAGTACCATCACCATCAACCCCACGAGCTCCACCACCATTAACCCCACGAACTTCACCACCAACAGTACCACCATAATTGACATTATCTACATAAACGTCACCACCACCACTTACCACCACCATTAACTTCACCATCATTAGGCCAACATCAGTAACACCACCAACATTGGTTAAAAACCTGATTGGTTAAAAGCCAACAGACAATTCTCGATGTCTCCCCACCTACAAGACATCATTGTCTGTGGGTGACGTAATTATTAATCTGAGACGGAAATGGGTCTTTGCATGGCTACCTTACAAAACTCCCTGCATTTATAATTGTATAAAATAATTATTGGATTCGGCTTTGGCATGATTTCAAGAATTATCTAGACATCGGTCAACGTTATATGCCTCAGCCTTCGGCTTCGATGTCTGGACAATTCTTGATATCATGCGAAAGCCGAATCCAAAAATTGTTGAATATAATCCAGCTAACGAATCCAACTCATAAAACGGCTTACCTATTCGTAGAAACTTCGGACGTTGCAGGCCTCGTAGGAGCCAGCTCCTGAAATACAGCGGGATATAAGAAGCATTAAGTTTCCAGGAAACTTAGAACGTTCAAATAGGAGTGGAAATCACAAAACGCAGTAAAACAGCACAATGTAACGAGTATGTAAAAGTGAGAAAAAAGAACTTAAGTCCAGTTTGCATTCAGCCATTTCTGGGGACAATTTTGGTTCGCTTAGGACAGCAACCGAAATTAATAAGGTCCAAAATGGGGAAACCTGGCCCAAGTAGCCAATCTGCTCTGTTTACGTAAAAGTAATGGGTCAGAAATTAGGCCACGGATGTTAAAATTGTGTGCCCCACCCAAATACGTTTGTCGAATTAATGGGGATGAAGTGTGGTAGATTGGATATTAAAAAGGAAATAGATATAGTGATGAAAGTACAATGTGGTGTAAAAGCAACGAAGCTTTAAAGTGTATATGAAGTGAAAATTAAGTTTTTCTTATATGAAAGAACTCTTGAAATTATAACGCAACATCTTTTACACTTTTTTACGTATCTCACTTCGTTCTTGAGATATCAAGATTTGATAAGTAAATTACACCTTGTATAGGTCATAGTGTTGTTACGAGCCGGTTCCTAACTATATCTACGTGGCTTGCTTTTTGGTTCATTCGCTCGCAACAAAGAATACAAAACCAGTTATATTTTAACTATTTATTCCAAATTATTTCCACTATATTGGTATTACTTACAATAAGCGAATTTAGCGTCTCTATACTTTGCAACTTGAACAATTATTATACTTCTAAGAGTTCAACTTATCTCTTATGTCGAAGACTGAGCACAACTCTTTAGCTGATGATGTTATTCAGGCTTTATCGCCTTATGAATGAAACAACATGCAAAACCGAGTAGTGCTCTGCCTTTTATATGATTTGTCAGGGGAAGGAAGCTACAAACTATTACGTATTTCCCCTGCACAATAAAGTATGTTACAGAGCGTTCCAGCATGACTAATCAACCGCGAACTAACCAAGGATGTCCGCCACCCCACTTTGTGGGCCAAGGCGCCTTCCTGTTGTTGCCCCGAGGCTTCGCTCACCGATGCACGAAAGCCCATGCACGAAAGCAAGGTCAACAAAGGTCCAAATATATCTCACATGCTTACTTCACTACATCGCATGCACGCAACACACGGATGCACGCAACACACGCAACAGTGTATAATCAATTAAAAAAAATCACCCACGTCTTTGAAATTATTCTATTAACCCATTAGAAACTTTGTATGTTTAGTGTATTGAGGCAAGTACACCCACATTCGGTTTCATGTAACCTTGTTCAGTAATTTCAGCAATTTTGCTAATTTTACAACAACTCATTATGCACCGTGACGTATGTAAGGTGTTCTTCACAATCAAACAAATCTTCATCTCAAGAACGAAGTGAGATATGCAAAAAGTGTAAAAGATGTTGTCTTATAATTTCAAGAGTTCTATCATGTAAGAAAAACTTAACTTTCACTTCACATACAACTTAAGGAAGAATTTGACACCAAACCAAAGTTACGGAACCAACCACAACATGTGTTGTTAAAATTACTAAGTTACTTCCAAAAACACTCTCGCGAAGGGTTGTGGGTCTATTATGGCGAAAAATGGTAAATATCGGACCTCTGTTTTCGCACAGACCACAGTCAGCATTTATAAACATCGGTTCAATATTTCATTAGTACAGACCTCACTGTCGGTCTACAAGTAGTAATTACCACGGTCATTTCGAAAAACAGTTGTTCTGACTGCACCCTGATTTAGGATTGTGCTTATTATTTAACACTGATATGCTTTTTAAAAACTTACCTCCGAAGGACCACTGTACATCGCTGGTGGTTCCACGAAATTGTCATTCTGATCAGTCGTATTCCCTGGAGGTGCCGGCACATCCGTGACTGAGGACTCGTTAGGCCCATCTGTTTCCTCGGTTGAAACAGCATTTTCCAGGCCATCATTTACTGATCTTGACTCGTCGGGAAGGGAACGGGATTTTTCGCTTTCGTCAGGATAATTTGCGCGCTCATCGTTTTTGGTATCTATCTCAGTTGATGGAACTGGACTAGGAACATCGTCACTGCTGTCAGGAAACACCGGAGGTGGTATAACGATTTCTTCATGAGTTGTGTCTTGCTTTTCCTCCTCTCCGTGATCTTGTGGAGAAACTGTCATGGTGCTTAGTTTCTCCACATCCGTCTCCTCATTCACTTCATCCTCGGTGTCTGGTGGTATCACTGGGGGAGGAAGTGGGGAGGTATACACCACCTTGAGTGATTCTTCACAAGATTGTGCTGGTTCAGGAATAACGGGTGGTGGCGGTTCTAATACGGAGGGAGGTGACCCCAGTGGAGCAGGTGGTAGTGGTTCTTCAGTCATAGAAGGGAGCAGTTCTTGTGATGGAGGAGGTGGGTCTTTAGGAACAGCAGGTAGTGGTTCTTTTAAGACAGGTGGTGATGGTTCTTGGGGTAAAGTAGGTGGTTCTTCTGGCTCAGGGCGACACAATTCTTGTGACAAAATGGGGGGTGGCTCTTCCGGAACAGCATGAGATGGTTCATCACATGATACAGAGGGAGCTGGTCCTTTTTCCACGGAAGATACAGAGGGAGGTGGCCCTTGCTCCACGGATGATACAGAGTGAGGTGGTCCTTGCTCCACGGATGATACAGAGGGAGGTGGTCCTTGCTCCACGGATGATACAGAGGGAGGTAGCCCTTGCTCCACGGATGATACAGAGGGAGGTGGTCCTTGCTCCACGGATGATACAAAGGGAGGTGGTCCTTGCTCCACGGATGATACAGAGGGAGGTGGACCTTCCTCCACGGATGATACAGAGGGAGGTGTACCTTGCTCCACGGATGATACAGAGGGAGGTAGCCCTTGCTCCACGGATGATACAGAGAGAGGTGGCCCTTGCTTCACGGAGGGAGCTGGCTCTTGTGATACGGGTGGAGGCATTCCCTGTGGGGCAAGGTGACGTGGTTCTTGAGGAATTTGAAGCGGTTCTTGTAATACGACGGGCGGTGGTATTTGTGTGGAGGGAATTGACGTGTCCACTGGAACAGGACCAGAGTTCTCCGCAACAGAAGGTAAATCAGCTGGTACTACGAGCTGAGGTGGTGGGGAAGATGGAGGAGTGAAAACGGGGGAAGGGAAGGACTCACTACTATCGTCATGATACTCTAAAGGAGGAGGAGGAGGTGGGGGTGGCAGGTCTTCCTCGCTAAGGGAGACCCTTCGTGGTTCATTGGTTTTGGTTGACGATTCACTAGATATAACCTGGGTGATAACTGGTGCATGGTGCACAGGTGGTCCTCCCCCATCTGCTGGTTTCTCTGTAACCAAGGTAATCTTATAAACATACTTTTTCTTACTCGGCGACATAGCGGTCTCAACGGACGGGGTCGCCGCTGGTCCACTCCCCGGTGTAGTTGCTGGCACATCGGTCGGCGCCGTAGCAAGCACACCGTCGATGGACGAAGTCGGTGACTTGTCCTTCCACGATGCCGTGTCCCAGTTCGATCGTTTCACCTCCTCGTTGATAATGTCATCTAAGAACTGCGTGGCAACCATCTCCGGGGATAACACAGGTGGGGGAAGTGACGTTATTTGTTGTTCTGTTGATAGAGGTAGCGTCATTCCCGCACGCGGCGTAGTTGGCACGTTCGTTGACGCATCATCCGAGACACTAGATGAGGACTTCTTTTTAGGTTTTGGCAACGTTTTTGGAGGAACTTTCCCATGCGATTTAACTTCCGGGTGTGCAACGCTATGGGGTAATGTTTCCGGAGATAAATTTTCCGATGAGCCTTTACCTGGTGGTATTTGTACCGGTGGCTTGAACTTCACTGGTAGGCGCACTTCTTCTTGAAGATGAAGTTTCTTTAGTTTTTCTTCAATACTCGATGGAGGAGGTTCCTCAACCGATGACCTCGCTTCCAGTTGGTTTGCACTCTCGATGTCCTTCATGTTTTCGTAAATAGGAGCCTCTTCCCCAGTTTCAGACGATAACCTTGCCGCTCGTTTAGCTACCGCCTTGGCAAGTTCCACGTCCAGTTCACCTTTCTGCTCTTCATGTTCTGGACCTTCAGCAATGTGATCGCCTGGTAGCTTCTTATACTCGAAGGTTCGGCGAGGTTTTGCGGGGACACCGACAGCCAGGGCCGTGTTGGATCGCCGCCTCATCATTTCTTCCTTGATTGAGTCCTCTAAAGACTTAGGGGCGTTCGGCGGTGGTTGGCCAGACGGAAAAACCGGCACCGGAGGTTCATTCGTCTGGGGTGATACCACCGGTTTTTTTTCTTGGTTTTGGTCAGATAGCGTGCGAAACTTCCGTTTCTCAAGAGCCTGGAACAACTCCGGAGACACCGGATCACTTTCGACTGCATGATGATGTGGCACAGTAACAGGTTTAAATGTTGTTAAACGTTTATGGAGACCTGGTAAGAAGTTCGGAAGAGACTGCTCGTCTTCGATATGCAAGTTTTCCCTGACGTCATCGTCCCCAGCATCAGCTCCTGTTTCGGGTTCGTCTTTACCAGACTCTTTGGGTGTAGGCGCTGTCGGCGTGTAATCCTTCTCTTTCTTTTTCTTAAAAGAGAATCGTCGTTTTTTATCTTTTTTCACCTCACCCCCCTTTTGTGTCACCTTCGCTTCCTCACTCCTGTTTCCAAGGTATAATGGCGGAGGTTGATCGGGCAAAGATCCAGGTGGAGAGGTCGGTTGCAGTGTTGGAAGGACTTGTTGTGGCATCCACGATTTCGGACGATCCCTTAGTCGTGAATTTTCTGTTCTACGTATAACTACTGAATCATCTCGAGATATCATTCGAGGCGCGTTTCCTTGGTAAGTTGGCTTGGAGGGTAATGTCATAAACCCAGTGTTGTCGAGGAACTCAACAGGATGAAAGTTTTTTCGTGTTGTATCTTCAAAAGTACCGTGCTCACTTCCAATAATAGCGCCATACGAGCTTTTTGGTCGCCTTGGCAACGAATGATGGCCAGTAAAGGGAGACTGCCAGTCACTGTCAGTGGGTGAAATGCGTTCCCTGCGTACAGAAATAACGCGATCTTCTTGGACGTTCTGAGGTTTCTCGTCCACATCTATAGAAACATGGTTGGAAAAAGTTGTGTTTACTGACGTTACTCGGAATAGTTGACACTGAACACTTGGCTGACGGAAGGACTCTCACTGACAAGTGTCACCACCGTCTGGAAGAGGTTAACTCTTTCCTGACGTTAGATCCCTCATGGACGAGCGGTCGCTAGCCATAGTATAATACAAAAAGGTTTCCAGGGTCTTGAAAGAGTTGAAGTGTGTGATACAGCAAAATAAAACTTACTGAACTCAATATTTTTAACCCGTATAGAAAGTTTCCAATAGCAGATCGACGTCAAGTAAAGAAGAACCACGTTTTACGTACACCGACGTAAATCGTTATAACCCTAAAATGTATGAAACCGGATCCTCGCCCGTCTGATCTTGGACAAGCAGGTTTCTAACCCGGTCCAGGCCCCAAGGATAAGTGGGCTGCCCTAATTAGTTGACAGCCTTAGTTACCACAAATTATACGCCACTTACCCGCAACCGATGACCTAGATGTGCTGGGCTTAGACAACGACGTGGTCGGTGCTCTTGAGGGTACAGGGGGCCTGCTGTTCTTTTGTTCATGCACACTCCCAGTAGCGCTCGTTCCGTTCACGACGGGGAGGTCGTGTTTCTCGTGATTCACAGCAGAACGAACTGCCGGGGGATCGTTACCCCGAGGAATACCAGATACCACTTTAGCGTTTGTCAAATTGTTGTTTTCCTTGTAGGGATGTTCATCTTTGTCAATTGAAATCAATTTCATAATGAGACTGTGGCCTGTCTTCCTTATTAGACTAACCACGTGTCTGTGACTGGCGGTTCTGACATCGTTTCCGTTCACCTGTGAATAGTAATAACAAATAAAAGGAGGTGTTTAAAAACCGAACAGAAAGTCTGTTCATGTGGGAGCTTGGTAAATAGTGGACGTTCGTCAAGCTCGTTTACTCAGAAAAACGATTTCTGAGCCCTAGACGGGAATCGAACCCGCAACCTTC
>JBAHVQ010000120.1:62452-74419 GCA_036872915.1 Nanipora kamurai
CAGGTTCGTCATATGTACTGCCTAAGCGGAAGTCACGATATGATAATAATGATCGAATACTTAAACACTGAACAGAAGGAGGAAAAGGAGGTGTAATTAGCATTCGGGAAAAAACTCAAATAAAAGTGACAGTCGCTATACCATTAAGATTGCTTATCGCATGACAGACCCAGAAATCGTTCCAACCGAAGCGTTAAACGGTGTTCCAGCGAGCTTTGAAAAACAGTAGGGCGCTACAATTTGCACATCATCAAAATTGATGAATATTACAAGCCATAATTCTGCTGACCGAAAATTTTGACCCAGAATCTTACTTACTTTGAGAGGGATCGTTCGATAGTGTAAAAAAAAAGGTCGAAAATCTCGAGAAGAAAACTAAACACTTTTGCTTTGCTTAGGAAATTTCAATCATACGAAGCTGCAAACATTATTTAAAGCACAGAAAACCATAAGGCGTCCGAAAAAATGGCACGGCGCTGAGAGAAATGACTGGACACTGTGAAAAACGGCAAATTGTTGGGAAAAATGACTAGGTGCTGGAAAAAACGACAGGGTGCTGAGGACAACAGCTGGGGAAAGCACTCTCTCGTTTTGGTGTAGCTAGAACACTTGTAGCATATGATTAGTAGGCATCGGGTGATTACATTTTCTAAAGATTGTGCTATCCACATATCACACTATTTATAGCATATTAAGCAGCATTTTGATCTCTTACTCATAACGTTTCTTTTTCGGGTAAGATACAACTGAACACATATACGATGTAGAAATGCCGCAAACTTTTAAAAGTGTCTGTGTTAAAAGTTACTTGTGCCGTCCCCAATCTGGTCTTTTTGTTAAAATTTGCTGTTAATTTATGTCTTAACTTGTGCATTGTATGTCTAATGATTGTATGCATAATGATTGTATGTAAGTGTTATAGTTGTCAATCTATAAGGGATCTCGTAATGGAGCGACGAGCTCTGTGAGATTACCCTGTCATTTGTGACGAAGCTTGGAAATAAATAAATATATAAAAAACACCAACGACACACAATACCAATGACTCTTATACCATGAGCAAAATCACTTCTAACAGAAACAATTTCATCACCGACAGCAATAAACATCTGTACACAACAGAATCTAGAAACGTCTAACTAAAGAAAATGCAACAATAATGCACCTCCAAGATGTAGTCTCCTTTCCTGACACCACGTTTCTCCGCCTCTCCCCCCGGTTCCACTTCGCCAATGTATTGCAAGGCAGGTATCTTGGGTGACGGTTGAAACTCTAGTTTGTTTACTGTAGGAGCTGTGATTGAAGAGACAAGGTAAAACTCATATGGTTTGGATATAGGCATCACAGAAGTTAAAGTAGTTGACAATAGTATGGTGAGTCGTGAGAGAAATAGCCTTGTCACAAATTACTCAATTCAAAAAACTCCGGAACGGCCAGAAAAGAGCAAAAGTTTGCAAATATTCGCTGTGAACGTCTGCTCGTTTCTGGTGAAAAAAACCCCAGGTGTTGTTACGGAATTTTGGCGGGATGTCGCATCCGCTGCCTTGGTCTTGTGCGAAGAACGTTTTTAACACAAAATGGCATACAGCCCAATCTGACAGTCCGTTAACAAATACCAGTACGAGAAAATGTTCTTACTCAAACTGTCAGAATAATTTTGTCTAGTTCTGATTAATTTAGATCATAAATTATAAAATAATTGGCAGTTGTTTTATTGGCTCCTGCGGCAGTCGTTTTTCTGGCCTCACATAAAACCCGGCACCGATTCAAGACCTACCGTTGGCGCCTCTCATCTGAAACCCAAAGCCGGATTTCACTTTGTGCAAAATGACTTGTCTTGGCTGAGGAGGCATGATGACTGGAGTGCACGACTGGTCTAGACTCGTGTTACTAGATTGAGAACAAAAATATTTGTCTTTATTACATTAGTTAAACGGAAGCATTTCCACCGTAAAATTGTTATTTAAAAGATAGAGGAGAAAACCTAGTTAACGTCACATTTCACGACAACAGAAGTATTTTAGAAGTAAATTTGCGCATGTTAAAAAAACAATATATCCAGTAATTTTCAGTATCCATACCTTTTATTCAAAGAGCTCGACAAAGACGGTGGTTTGTGCAAGGAATTCCTTGATTTGTGCCTCACTAAAACAAGAACAAACACTTTTAAAAAGGCATGTTGCTTGAAAAATTATATTTGTTGTCGTAGCAAGGATAGTATTGTTGATGTTTCCTTCACAATGTCTCTTCCCAAACGCTTTCATTGACTTTGCTTGTCAGCTAAAGGTATTAAAGTAACTTTCAACAGAACTTTTGATTAACTGGTTTTTAAAATCATTAGAACAATAACTTATTGCTAGAACATATTTCACCTTTCTTCAGTTCGTCAACGCATTCGGCAGGAAACCATCCAGTCTTTCCAGACACAGAACCTTGCCAGTATCCCTTTTCTCCCTTGGTAAACACTATAAGGACAAAAAAAATCCAAAAACCTTCAGACAAGTGCGAGATTCTGACTTGTTTGTCTCACGTATCCTTCAGGTACCTCCACTATATGAAGTGCAGTAATCTAGCTTTTTTGATGAGACAAGGCAACCTTGTAAACCAGTCACCTCCGTGAGATGGGACGGATTTCATCCAGACATCATCTGGGTAACATGTGAGAAGACTATCTTCCAGTTTAACAAATATCGCAGGCTTTCCTCGGTTAATCCACTTCCTCCAGCAGCAACCATTAACCATTTTTCTAGTGATTTTACACTTGTTCTAACGATGTCTCCATTTGCCGAAAAAAAACCCGCCAGCGAACTCATAAGTTAGTGATAGCCCACCTTAACATTAACTCTAATCCTAATTTTAAAGAAATTGGAAAGTCACTTAGTTGCGAGACGGTTGGGAAGTTGCTGCTGCCGTCTGGGTAGAATGGGAGGTATTTCATACGTATTGTGAAAATCTTGCTCCCCAATATTAAACCCACATAAAACTCAAAGTCAGAAAACCTCTCATGTACAATCCACACACACAAGCAGATGTCTTTGTAGTGTTCTCTCCATTTGCTTATCTACCAGGTGATCAGGTAACCGCAACCAAAAGGCCTGGGACTAGCAGCACAATAGAAATCCAGTTGCATACCTTTAATCACTTGTAGAGTTCTGTGTCTTTTGTGAAACTCGATTGCAAGTTCGATTCCCGTCTGGTGCTCAGAAATCGATTTTTCTGAGGACGTGAGCTGAACGAACGTTTTCATATTAATTGCTGAACACAAAGTCGGTTCATGTGGGGAGCTTGGTATATGTCAGATTGGTATATATCGTGACTTCCGCTTAGGCAGTACATACGACGAACCTGCACCTTAGCTCACCATTTGAGTCGTGGTAGCTCAATGGTTAGAGCGCCTCACCAGTCATCAGAAGGTTGCGGGTTGGATTCCCGTCTAGGCCCCAGAAATCGTTTTCCTGAGGAAACGAGCTTGATGAATGTTCGTTGGACGAACGTTTTCGTGTTGTCTGTAAAAACACTAAGCTCCCACATGCATGCAATTGTACACAATTGTATTTAACATTTACAATTGCTTACGGAGAACAGCTTAATAATAGCTCATCGGGTTACCTGGTATAAACAAATAAATACTTACCTTCAACATAATCGCCAGTAACCAGGGACAATTCCCCGGCCTGAGTCGGCACGAAGTCTTTCACCGCCACGTACATCTTCCGAGAGTGAGTTTTTCCGGTCTGCTTTTTCATATTCGCTGCTCCCTTGACCTCTTTCACCCTTGGAACAGCAACTCTTTCCTCCTTACTCAAACTAGACAGTGAATATGTTCGCCATGGGGTCGAAATACCTTCGTTTGTTGGCGAAGTAGTCGGCGTTGTAAAGGCAGAACCACCGGTCTCGTCTCCTGAATCGGTCATGTACGAGGAATCAGAGCCTGATGCACTCATAGTACGCGAGTGTTTGTACTTTCGAGTGGGGCTTTTGTGCTCGGGTGATTGGTTCTGGGGTATATTTTCCCTGGGCGAGAGATCCAGGGACATAGGTTCTGATGCCTCAGAGTGCAGTGACGTCGACGAGTTCGTTGATTGGGTCTCCGAGCAAAATATAAATGAGTCACCGGAATGCCTCATGAATACTGAATTAGCCGTAGGGCGACTTTTTGATTGTTTCCGTCTGCGTGTGCTGTAAGTTGGCTTCTCGATGTATGGAACTGGACGAGACAAATAGAACATAAATTGATAAATGACATAGTCAACTGGCAGACACCCATAAATGACAGACAGACTGATAAAGATGGACTTATATTGAACGTCAATAGATGAATAACACAGTAAACCTACAGCCTTGTGTCAGACAGACAGGTACACAAATAGACAAACAGACAGTGGCAGCCAAATAACATAAACACATGAAGATACCAACTTGTAAAAAGCCAAACGATTGACGGAATGCTGTAAATGTAAACAGAAAATCCTAACGTTTCTAGCGGAGGTTCTTTGTTACAGTGAGACAGCCTTCACTCGGAACGTTATGATTTTTTGTGTTTACTTTCAGCCAATTCTTAACCTGATGAAAGCTAGTGGAACGATTCAACGTTTGCTGTATCAAAAGTTTTTTCTTTGGCTTTCTCACGAGAGACGATGTATGAATTATTTTGTTATGTCTGGCTTTTGACCGATGTAATGTAGATCTTATGATCAAAATGAACGACAGATTCATCGTACGGAAGGACTTCCGCGAAACAGCTCCTTAACCCCGGTCCGTAGCGCAGTGGATTCGGGGCACGGGGGACTGAATTATTTACCACAGAACAAGGTATAATGTTACACGACTCACCGACATCCTTTTCACTGTAATTTCTGATAAATTCAGAAAGCTTTACGTTTGTTGCCACAACTGCTACCTAAAACAAATAACATTTACTAGTAAGACACTAACTCCAAGTTTAGGAGACTGGTCGCTTAAACAAATGTATTCAAAGAGCAATGCTTCTCACTCGTGTCACACCGATGGTTGATTCCCGGTGGAAAAAGCCGATGATTGTTCCCAGGAAAAGAAAGACCGTGGTCGATCCCCAAGTTCGTCATTAACTTACCATTTCTGCGGTTTGATTTGCAAAATTGACAACATCTCTCTTGGCTCCACGATAAAGAAGTATTCTGGCACAGTCCTCCTATACAAACGAGAAGTCAAGAATTTTTACTTCATACTTAATGCTGAACACAAATGTGGTTCATGTGGGAGCTTGGTAAATATCAAAATATTTCAATCATTATTATCATATCGTGACTTCCGCTTAGGCAGCACATATGACGAACCTGCACCCTAGCTCACCATCTGAGTCCTGGTAGCTCAATGGTTAGAGCGTCTCACCGGTCATCAGAAGGTTGCGGGTTCGTTTCCCATCTAGAGGGATCAGAAATCATTTTCCTGGGATAACGAGCTCGACGAATTTTCACTTCATGAAAATTCCTCAATTAAGCGTTGATACCCAAGACTGAAAGACATCTGATGACTTTGTGGCAGGTTAACCCTCTTTCCTGACAGGATCAGTCTGCTATCATTTTACTCTGGCTAACAGCAGACGATTTCACTCTTTAAGGGGAAACTTCTCCCTGGAAAGAGTTACTTGATGGAGCATTGACTAGCGTTCAGAAAGTTGAAATTTGATAGCTACGTTGAACAGCATTAGGGTTAAGTCCGAGAGGTTCCACAGCAGTTCCAGTCGGATACTATATGTTATTACCTTCAGCTTACCTGGTTGTACAAAGCACAAATGTGTAGCGGAGTGTTCCCAGAACCGTTTTGTGCATTCAGATCAGCACCGTAGAAAATCAACTGTTCCAAGTATTGGAGATGACCATACCGACATACCTAGTTATGAACAAACACAGTTGAAGTTGGTTATCAAACGGTCCTTGAGAGCAACATAAATTGAATTAAAATAACATTTTGATATAATTGTTAAAACAGATTGCAGCTTGGCCACCGATCTTAACGTAAATTGGCATACGCTAGGACTAAAATCGTCTGGATTGGCTAACAGTGAGATCCAAGTTTCGGTATACAATAAGCTTAAGACGTTCTGTGCAAGCAATAGGTACAGTATGAACGGCCCAACTTTATGTAATCATACACGAAGAGTGTTTGATCTGATATTCAAACATCAAGAAGTGAATTTAAAAATGAGGCGATAGCCGAGTTTTGTAACCAACTTCGAGGTGTTTGGATATCAAATCGAACACGACTTTCGAGTGCATGATATAGCTTCTCAAACGAATCCGTTTTTTGAAGAAAAAATCGGGTTTACAGTTGTCGAAATTTTACCTTAATTAAGGTCACGTACCCAAACGCCATCTCGGTAATGATTTCCTTTATTTTCCTCATGAATTATTAATGAGTTCGAGAATGGAAATTACATAGCGAGCCGTACTACACCCCATACAGTTTGTACACGAATACTGTATGTGACTTATCCAACGAAAGCATCTGAAGGTCTATGTTTACGAACTAGTCTTGGGATACGAAGGATTTGAGCCAAGAAAATCGAAAGAAAAGGTGCATGTAAATTAGGACAATCCTGTGTCCGAATTTATAAACATTGATTAAACATTAATTTGTTTTCTTTTTCACTTATGAATTATTAATGTGTTGGATAATTTATATAGCTGTAATATCACGAATAGCTCAGTTTTATTTGTTCCGAGAGGGACTTAAAAACTCTAACTTCCTTCAATATTCCATGAATCCTCCGTGAATTTCCTCATTCATTCTAATGAGACACGTCATACTAAATAACTTAATCGGGCTACGGGTTTTATAGGTAGCACATTTCATGCCATTACTGAAAGTAAATCGCTAGTGGACCTAGCTTGTTCTTTTACCTGGTGGATTTCTTGCCAGCCTTGTGAATCAACGATTCCAATATCAGCCTGATCGTTCAACAGCAGCTCGGCTACGTAAGGATTTCGTCCATGTAAACAAGCGTGATAAAGTGGAGTGAGACCCTAAAGGAAAAAAGTCTTCAGGAAACTTCGTTTTGCTTAACTACAGCTTGACTTTATACTCTGTGAGCTAGAATTTCATTCGTAAATTTACTAGGCTTTATTAAACTAGCATAAAAAATATTAACCGTGGACGAAACTATTCTAAGGGGTCGTTCAACGACAATGAAAAATTTTAGAGAGAAAATGAGCGATCAAACTCTTACGTCTTCTATTCATAAATACAAACCGAATGTTGGTTTACACGTGCAATTGGTAGCCCCGCGATTGTCGTCCTGGCGCATGTACAGCACGATATCTGCTTACGATCAGAAAAACTTGAGTTTCGAGTGAACGTCTTTCGTAGAAGTGAAACCATATTGTTTCACTTCGACGAAGGGTCTTCGCTGGAAAAGTCGTTTTTCTACACCTAAGTTCGGTCACTTTTCCAACCCTTTTTGGTTTTCTAATCTTTTTTAAAATTAACTATACGGCGATCTACTTTTATATCATTGCTTATGGCCCGCTCCAGCTCGTCCTAGATGCTCATGTGAGTTTAACTCATACACCAAGATGATCGCTAGATGATAATTTGCGTGCGCAAACGAGCCTTGAGTGCTCCAAAAAATTAACAAACGTTTGCTAGAGCTGTTCAGACAATGCGTTACGTACACAAATTTTTTGTTTCAAGCTATTTTTGACTTAAGAAGGCACGTTAAAAATTGTTTTGTAGCATTAGCGTTCATAAGTACCCAATTGTCGACTGAAATACATGTAGATCGATTGTGGTTCAAGTCAACTAAGTGTCGGTATTTATTTCGCCACAAACCTTCAGATCTCTATAATTTGGAGATGCACCAAGATCTAGAAATGCCTATAAAAAAAGTTTTTGTGAGCGTAATCCAACTGATACAGTGTGAAAACAGATAATTATTCATAAGCTGACCAGGCGGCATAAAATTAACCTGTGTTGACTCACCTTAACATTGTGTCCATTCCCCACAGCGGCGGCTTTGTGGACCGGCGTTATTCCATTACGATTTCTGAAATCCAAGTAAGCGCCACCATTTATGAGGAACATAATCACTTCAGTAGCGTTTTCCATTACAGCAGCAGTTGTAAGAGGCGTCTCTACATACCCAAAAAAGAACCAAATAATTGACGGACAAGAGCAAGGAAACAGAAAAAGAGAAATACGAAAAGAAAGGAAAATGAGGAAAAAGTAATGGGAAGGAATAGAAATAAAAGGGGAGGAAAACCAAAGTAAAGGAAAACTACAGTAAAGCAAAACAACAGGAGAGCAAAATTAACGGACAGCAAAAGGAAAAGGTCTGAAAACAAAAAGGAATGAAAGGACAGAAAAATGAGGAAATTAAAGGAAAGAAAAAGATGGAAAGAGTTGTATTAGAAATGGAAGGGAACGGACGGAAAGGGAAGTAACGAAAAAGGAATGGGATAGGGAAGAGATTGAAAGGAAAAAGATGGAAGATGATGGAATTGATAGGGAAAGGAAGAGAAGGGATGAGAAAGGGATGGGATAGGAAAGGTAGGGAGTAAAGAGATGCAAAATTTCCGTATTTTCAAAAACCAAACCTCCAGTCTTTGGATCTTGGAAATTGGGATCCAGCCCTTTTTCCAAGAATTGGTTGACTTGGCCAGCATTATTCTGTTCAACCAGTTCTATCAATTTCTTCAAATTCGCCTGAAACATAAAAACATTTAATTATCAATAATATAAGGTATAAATAATAGCTTTCAAAAAAATGAATACAGCGACCGACAGACCATAAAGTGTATAAAATTGACATTCACAGGCACGTTATGATCACACAACGCCAAGTACAGTACGAAAATGAAGTTATCAGCAGCAAAACTGGTCAATTTATCCAAGGAAGAAATTAAAGGCCCAGTTAAAAGAAAGATTGAAGTTAAAACTGTACAAGCATTGGGCAGCGATTGGATAAACGACTGTGCACCGCAGTCCAGTGCCTAATCTACCATAAGATGGTCTACCCAAGCTTTTGTTCTTTCACATTACTTGTTTCTTGCTAAATTTCTGCAATTGGTCCATTAAATATTAATATACCTTATGAAATATTGGAGTATTTGGTTTTCGTCTATTACAGCTATACGAGAACGTTTCAACATACCTTTGTGTGAAGTTTTGTGAGTTTATTCTCGTCGAAACTGATGGATCGGTAGATACGTCTCTTCAACATGAACTAGAAGACAATGGAGATATAATATCGCTTTAAATGAGCAAGATAACATGGAAATGTTGTCACTTTGCAGTATTTTAAATGTTCCCCTCAGAGAAGCGTTCTGAATGGCTCAGATTACATACAAGTCCAAGAACCTGCAACGGTGCGAAGACGACTACTGGACGTTTGTCCAGTAGTCGTCTTAATTAAAATCATGGTCTGGGCTTCGATTTTTATTGCAAGAGTGCGTTTTTTTCGCCTGGTTTATCCATTGCGACTATGGATCAAAGTTATCATACAATAAAAATATGAACTATTTCAAGAGAGCTTAAAGGTTTTCTTAACAGTACAGCACTGACAAAGATATAACAGAAAATTGCATAAAATACAAACAGTAGTCTGGCCAAAACAAAATCACTAATTAGACCTCTTCTCTTTGGTATTGACAACCACTGTGACAGGCAGCTGGTGGCCATGAATTTCTTTACACTTTGAGATTTTACAACCAGCAAGTAGAGCTAGATATCAACAGCTAGCAGTTGCTAATGTTGCTGCTACAATCTATCAGTTATTGTTATATTATTATTGTAATACATGTATATTATCAGTAATATACCAGGTGATATAATACTGGAATTATTGACTAAAAACTTGCCTTTAACCGTACAATTATACCACTTGGTATTTCATTTTATCACTGCAATTAGCCAATTAGGATTAGGTTAAGACTTCCCATTAGGGTCAGTGTTTGGACTTGACATAAACAATCCTGACAGATTGCCTAATCTATGATTGACTGGCAAGGCTGACAACTACTTTTTGCACACACATATATCTCATTTCACTGTATATAAAAAGTCACAGTTGCCTATGGCATGGGGAACCTAACTGTGACAATAAATAAGACACTGGTAATGCTCACCTCAAGGCTCTGGTTATCTTCAGGAAGTGAATATTCTGATAAGGGCCTTCCTTCATCCATAAATTTCCCAGCCTTCCCTTGAGTAGGTGGTACAAAAAACCCAAAGTTATGGATATCCTTTGATTCCTAATAAAAAATAAAGAAAAAACATGATAAAACTTTGAGAAAAATAATATTGAGTACAGACAGAGTAAAAAAGATTAAAAATCAACTCACTGGATAAGTAACTTTTTTTTTTTTTAAAAAAGATTTCTTCTACTCAAGCCATTTAAAATCAGATAGGATTTAAATGTCCCAATATCGAAGAAACTAGTATATGTTTCAAAATATCAAAAGCCGAAATAACATCAATTTTGTGACCAGCTCCCAACTTGACCAGTAGTTCAGTTGGTAGAGCATCGGACTAGTAAACCGAAGGTTGCTGGTTCGAATCCCTGCCGGGCCAAGTAGAGTTTTCTCTACTTGTCCGGTATGATTCATCATTCAGAGCAACAACTAACATCATTATGTATGTACGTTTGCATGTCTGTCTGTCTGTCTGTCTGTCTGTAGGTAGGTAGGCAGGTAGCTGGTAGGTAGGTAGGTAGGTAGGTAAGTATGTAGGTAGGTAGGTAGGTAGGTAGGTGTGTGTGTGTGTGTTATAATAGTTATTTTTCACATATGAGCTAAAGTCAAAGATTTGTTAGGATTTTACTAGTTTCTAATTCCCTGGAAGATTAAGTTAGCTCACCACTGTTCAGACTGAACAGTAAGCAGCTACCATTTGGTGGATAAAATAATCATCTGGTGCTAGCTAGAGTAACAACAACAAAAAGACCCACTACATCTAGTAGTGAAAGAGATAAATAAAACTGTTTTTCTTAAAATTACAAACACTGGATACTCCCACCTTTCCAATTTCATGAATCACCCGTTCTTTGGCAGCCCAAACTTTCTCATCAGGAAGGAATGTGAATTTTTTCTAAATTGAAAAAAAAAAAGGCAATAGATAAGAGAAGTGGAAAAGGAGAGCAAAGAAGATGGAGGGAATAAAGGAAAAGAGGGAGCAAAGAAAAATGAGAAACAAAAGAGAGGAGAGACTACAGGATTGTGTGGGGAAAATGGTAGGATGACAGGTGGTTTACCAGCATAGTGGGATTGATTTGATTTGAAGTGCAATGCACACTAATGTGCCAATGGAATGTCAACTATTTCTTGTCTAGTCTTTTTCTATACCTCAGAATTAGGTACAAACTCAGAGGAACAGAATAAAGCAACTAAATAGCAGTGAAGCAGCTCCTTGCATCCCTGGCATTGTGCACCTGAGGAGGCTGTATGTGGAGTAAAAAGGAAGGAACTGAGAAAGTTAGGGGGGGAAGGAATGGAGAGAGGAATGGAGAAAATCAGATGGAGGTTGGAGGGAGGGAAGCATGGAGGTAGAGATTGATGATAACAGAAAGGTTGACAGTGTTAAACGGAGAAGTAATTTTAGGATGAAGGTGATCTGCACAAAAGAGGGTAGAGGGTAGGTTGGAAAGACCAAGGGCAATATAAGAAAGGATGAGAAGGATGTGAAGATGACATGGAGGACAGTATGTGAATGAACAGGAAATGGAGGAGAGGCAGGATTTTGGTATGGATAAAAAAGTGTGGGTTGGAGGGATGTGTGTGTCTAACTTGGAGAAAATCATGTTGAAATGGTCACAAAAAATCTTAACGATTACTGGTATTTCTTAGATGTTAAAGTTTTCTGTCGATAAAGGAAAGTATGTGAATGAAAAGGAAATAGAGGAAGGCAGGATTTTGGCATGGATAAAAAAGTGTGGGTTGGAGGGATGTGTGTGTCTAACTTGGAGAAAATCATGTTGAAATGGTCACAAAAAAT
>JBAHVQ010000120.1:74519-88289 GCA_036872915.1 Nanipora kamurai
TGTCGATAAAGGAAAGTATGTGAATGAAAAGGAAATAGAGGAAGGCAGGATTTTGGCATGGATAAAAAAGTGTGGGTGGGAGGGATGTGTGTCTAACTTGGCAAATGTCATGTTGAAATGGTCACAAAAAATCTTAATGGTTCCTGGTATTGCTTAGATGTTAAAGTTTTCTGTCGATAAATGCATAAAGCAACCAAGAAAACTTACATCAAATATCCCTTTGTCTTGTATGTTCACTTTGAGGTAAATTGGTTCAGTTGATTGGTCAATGTTGTTCATTGTTTTATCATGATTCTCCATTTCAGAATAGAAAATTACAAGGTGTCACAAATAAACTTTGTTATACAATGGGTCAGATTGAAATATTTCTGTATGCCAGTTCCGTTGATATTTACTGTTCTTTCTCATGCTCTGTTTCAGCAAAGCTTCAGATCTAGGTTTCACAAACAGAAAAATTGATCAGGATGTTAGTACTGGTAATTGACTTCTTCAGTTTGATAAATGTGTATAATCTACTATTAATGACTAGATCTCTACTTTATGCACAATACAACATATGGTATAATATGTAAACTTTATACAGTAAATATATGGAGGTGGCTGATAAAAAAAATGTTTCCATCCTTGAAAAAGCATTTAATTTTACATAACTTTTTTATCTATAAGCAGACAAAATTTAAAACTGATGACATGTATTTTTTAAAGCTTGCTCAAAGACTGATCTAAATTTATTGTAAACTTTAATTGTAATGGTTTGTTTGAAAATTCTATCAACTTTTCATCAATGATTTTGCTAACAGTTTCCCAAAAAGTTGATTCGGCTGCTATGCCATAGTTCTGTTCACCAATTAGTCTGGAGGAGCATGGATAAGGCAAGGTTGCTAACAGTTACAGTACAGAATTCAACACAAAAATTCAAGATAAACACACATCTATACAAATTAAGGTTATCCTTCCTCAGAGCTGATATTAGTAGGAGAAGGCTAAGTTCAAATGAAGCCAGATCACTGTTGTGTCAATAATTACACCAGTCACATACTTAAAGCTGAATTGAAGTGCCAAGCTATATTTCAAAACACAAATAATGAAGATGAACTATTTGAGTGCCTAGGAGATGGATATCAGTCAATCACACAAAAATGTCTAGACAAACTCACTGACTGGATGCCATGCATGTCAATCGGAGGTGATGGTGAAATCCTACAGAATGCCAAATCATGGAAATCATGGAAACTTGTATTAAAACTGTTACACTTTTCTAGAATTGTGACCTAGGCAAATTTGATTTATCATTTTGCTGAATAATTGGAATAAAGACTTTAAAATCACATTCTTTAAGAATTGAAATTGTTGTAAAATCATTAAATCATTATTATGTGACTCTTCCTAACTCAATTAACCCAGCAATGAGAGACTTGCTACTCTACTTTCAAATCTGACTAATAGTTAGGATTTTCTTGGAATAAAAACAAAACATACAATAAGCCAGCAAAATAATTTAATCAGCCCAGATGAAATGCAATGGAGCCAGATTTTATGTTTGCTACAGAAAACAGGTAGAAGCAATACTGGTTAGAAGTAGTATGGTACTGTGTAAAATGGCAAAGGCAAGTAACTATTGTATCAGGCAAACTATGTCTCAGTCATCTAAATATTTACACATAATAAAAATGTAAAGGCCATGGAATGTCATGTTGGTAATACTACAAGTGACTAATGTATGGGATTTGTAAGGCATGCTGTTCTACATGTACATCCCATACACATCTGATTTTTGTATATGCTGCATGAAACTTATTTAAAAAATCCAACTAAAGCTTAACAGGGCCAACAAATTTTTTGATTTTTCTTCATGCATGAATTGTTAATGAATTGGATAACACAGCACGGAACCTTTTGTACTATCTTTACATTAATTCTGTAAGCTTCTAACATTTTCTTCTGACTTCCTGCTTCATGCCAATATCCTGTATGTACTTGTAAGCAGTAATATAAACCATGCTGTTTGTTCCACCTCTTTGAACAGACCTTATTTTATTTCCTGATGTTGCACAAAGCAACAAAGCTTTAGAACTGAATTAAACTAACAACTCTGTGTTATGCCTTTACTTTGTTTCTAATACCTGGTTTAATACCTATTCTCTGTTTACAGAACTTGTACAGTTATATGTCATGGAATATTAAACTGGAGTATGTCAAGATCAAATTTAGGGACAGTTTATTGCTGATGGATTACCGTCAGGAGAACACTTTAACAACTGTTATCAGGAATGGTTTAGAGAAGCACTAGCACTGCATGAACGTGTCTAACTCGAGTCCACAGACACGTATTATAGGATACTGTCACATGAAAAATCATAGTTGCAAGCAGAAAAAGTTTATGCAGTATATATTTAGACCACACAACATCTGCTGGTATGCCCTGACAAATGTATTATGCAATCCAGCAACCATTCAAAGGTTATCCATCAAACACATACAAACAAAAGTAGTAAACAACCACGACTTACCAGTCAAAGGATGAACAGAATATTGCATTTGTATTAGAGAAACAGAAAGCTAACATTTACCTCGTAAATCCTATTTCAATCACAATGTTCTTGTTTATTTGATAATCTCACTCCCTTGGTTAACCATTTTGATTAAGGCCAGATAACATCATTACTGACTACTGCACATTTCATACAGTATTAAAGGAAGAAAACAGCTTTGTGTTTAAAAGTATTGAGAGAAATCAACTGCAAATTTCAGGTTTATCTTTATGCATTATAGGAAAGTAATTAAAGGATTTGTCAGATGCTTAGAATACCGGAGTCCTCAAATCAGTAACCCAACACCAATTCATTAAAAAATACAATTTTGACAGTAAAATCCCTCTGGTTTCTTTCCAAAGATGTTTGACAGGATAGTTAAAGACTTCTACCTTCAATGAGAAATTATCAAATAAAATAAATCATGTCAAAAAGGAACACAGTGTGTACTCTCAAAACAGACAGGACTATCAAGACTCACAGTCAAATGAAACTTGATACTAAAAGACAATTCAATTAAACATTCATGACAACTGTTATGAGGTAAAAAACAAAGATACTGTGAAAAACAAAAATACAAATTCTAAGAGGTCTGTGGTGAGAATTTCAATTTCAACGAATGAGAATCAAAGATAAAGATTAATGCAAAAATGTTTTAGGTCGTACTAAACTGGGTTATTCCTGATTAATCTCTCAAGTGACAAAATCACGAAAGCAACAACAGAGAGAAAGAACACAATGCAAAGGATAGGAATGATAAGGAAGGATGCTTACAGAGCCTGATCATGATTACATGAGCCTGATGATGACATTATCAGTCAGCACTAGGAAACTTAACCCTTTGACCTATGGAAGCCCCTCTCATATGCAGCTTTACAAATTCACCTGGCATCATAAAGAATAAAGTATAAAAAGTTGCTATGGACAGTTTAACTCTACTGTAGCTGAGGTGAGCTTGGGAGGGTCAGAATCAAGCCCCTCAGCAGAGACAAGTCACAGGATTTAGTCTTCCTTCCCCACAAGCAAAATTTGTGAAAAGTTGTCTACCAATATCACACAATACTGGTAGACAAATTCCTTTCCCTTATAAGCTCAGCTAAAGTTCATATATATATATATGCACAAAAAGTTAAAAGGTTGGTAGACTGCTGAATTTATGATAAAGAATTCTAACATTTCAAGCTATGGCCCTTCGTCAGAGAGTGACATGAGTTCTGGTTTCACTCTCCAATGAAGGGCCATAGCTCAAAACGTTAGAATTCTTTATCATAAATTCAGCAGGTGCCAACCTGTTGACTTTTTAAGCTGTTTTATACTGCCTACACAGCATTCCATTTATACACACACACACTCTCACACACACACACAGAGACAGACTAACTTATGCCATCCTGCAGCAGTTTGAGTGCACTTTGCAGTTGAATGCCCTTATCATATTTTTGATTTGAGATCAAAATGTTCCATCTCAGTGATCAAGATCAGTATAAGTGGTGCAATCACTAGGATCACTAAGAGCATGGTTTCCATGTTACTGTTGTGATTGGTGAGGTTATCTTTCTAAATGATTGGGATAGTAGCGATTATATGGTAACCAGGCTTAATATAATCAGCAGTAGAAAGTCACTGCACTACTACAGTAGTCAAATCCAAATGCTGCAATCTATAGTAATAAACTACACAAGGTAACACAAGAAGGCTGAGTTTTTTAGTTAAACATAATATAAACTTCAACTAAACTTTTTGTAATAAATTTCAACAACTTAACTCAAATCGTTGCTTGTAAAACAATTAGATCATTAGTTCTCAACTTCTTTGGGATGATAGATGACACAGACTTTGACCTTGTAAACTATCATCATAAAATACTTTTGTGTTAGCCCATAAAATACTTAAGAGCCTTTTTGATCCTTTATGGGTTAATACAACTGGTCTCAGCACTAAAGAATGCCTTCATAAGTCTCTTCCTTGTGTAGTAGAACACAAAGTATATGATGTGTAGATCCAGATTTCCTTGAGGCAAACAGATAAAATAACAATTATAAATTAGGCACTGAAGTGAATGTTTGCTCCAGGCAATATTAGATCCTACCCATTTTACTGTACTTGACAGTAGAGAAATAGTGTCTTGAACTACATGTAACTGATCTAATTTTTTGGTGAAAATCTGAAATGTGACAGCTTCTTTATTCTTTTATACAAACTTTATGGGCTCTACAACTTGTCACAATCATCAATGGCAAACAATATTCACTTCTAGTGAAAGAAAAACTGTTTGGCCATCTCCACATTGTCTAACATAACTTGAAGAGATGAAATACTGTACAAGGTATGATAATTTATTTAATTCTAGTGGGTGGAATGGTCCATGTGCCCACCTTAGAAAATGTTTTAAGTAAAACTGAAATAAAGGAAGGAAAGAAGGAAGGAAAAATAGAGGGGAAGAAGGCATGGGTGGACAGATGAAGAGAGAATGAACAAAAGAATTTATCAAGGAAAAAATTGATTGATTTAGGAATATAACTGTAGTGAAGGGAAAGACAATAAGCATCTCAGGAATAATGAATGAGACTTACGAAGGAAAAGATTTAGGAAGGAAGAAATGTAAAAAAATTGGCAATTCAAGAAAAATTCAAATAGAATTGTCTGTTGAAAATCTTTACCAGCCAACAACTTCAAGTAATAAATTAAGAAGTATACTCCATTTAGCAAGATCTTGTAAACTCAACATCTGAGTTATCAAACAAGACAAAACTTATCACCATGACAAGTTTCATTTTCTTTGCCTGATTTTGCTTAGTTTTTTTTTTTTTTGGTTTTTAGAGAAAGGTAAAACATCCTTAACTTTGGTATTTCTTTAACCCATACATTTTCCAGCAGATTTCACATTATAAGAAGCCGAGTAGTTTCCTCTTATATTATTGCTGTCACCTCATACGTCTACATTAAAATTAATCAATGCTTAATCCTTTTCCCAAGGCTGTAGTTACAGTCCAAGTGAAGTGGAAAAAATGTTGCCTAGTCCCTACTGAAGTTAAGTCTTTGAATTAGTTATGCACATTATGTAATCATTTTGCAATGAATAGTTGCCAGTTGAACATTTTCAGTCTAGTAAAAAAGGAAGTAAACCTTAATAATGAAACAGGCAGAATATAATACAGAAGACCTTTTTCTAAAGGAGAGTCCAATAATTTTACACTATTTATTGGATATGTGCAAATACTTTCCTGAACAAGTCACATTCCGTTTTTTGTCCTATTACTGAATTACTGAAGTGTACCATAAGAAAACTTTCTCCTAACCTTTAACCCATCAGTTGAATATCTGCCTTGTATGCGCACTAATATCCGCACCAGGCTACCTCAGTCTACTTAATGCTATGTTCACACTGATAAAAAGTGTCATCGTGGATTCTGCTTAGTTTGTCCTTGCTCCACATTATCTTAAACCAGAAGATATAATACAAGCGTTAACACGCTATATGAGTCTCTGTAGCAAAACAATAAGAGTACCGCACTGGTGACCAGCTTAATGGTTCAAGCATGTCACAATTTCACTGGTTTCATTCCCATTTTTGAATTTACAAACTTGAGATCATACTTGCTAACACAATATTTAAGTTGAAATATTTATCTTGATGTCTGCTGTTTCAATATTAAAAGTTCTTGGATGATGAGTAGTTAGCCTAGCAGGCCACAGGTCTTTTATTTTGCTTTTATTAAGTCACAAATCATTTGGCACAGTCTGAGCCAGTGCATTTACTTCAAAACAAGCATCTGCCAGACACAACATAAACATGTGTAATAAAATGTGTACAAGTACAAGCATGTTCTGGTTTAGTAAGCACCATATACTGGAACCTTTCGTAATGCTGGAACCTTTGGTAATGCTGCACTTTGTTTTAATTCCAATTGTGGCCTGAGAAGACTCTTAATTTCTAACTGATTACAGTCTTAAATGCTGAACAGCTATATTTTGTCATCAGGAGTATCAGATAGGCATTGCCAACTTGTCATCCTTACATCCTGACTACCAGCATGGAATAATTTTCATCCAAGAAATGCAGAGTATCATGTTACTTAATTGCACACAAGCCCGATCAAACTTGCCAACTGTGTCCCGAATTCCTGACTTTCCTCAGGCTGTACTTCAAATGTTTTGGACAGTAGAAGTACAGGAAACAGACATTATGAAGAGTTCTTTTGGAGTACACTTGAAGAAATAGCCCAACAGTAGCATGCTTGAAAGAGCAGCAGTATGGAAATGCCCCACAAAGACCCAGTGGCTGTCATAATGGCTCGCTACAAATTCAAAACTAATTTGTACGTCTCGCTATAGTCACCATGGGCCGACGGCCACACGCTGTCACTAACTGTAGCCGTTGTTGATCTGGCACGAAAAACTACTCGATCATTTGACTTTGATATACTTGAGCATTGTCCAGGCAATTTGCGCCCCCGCCAGCACGCGAGTCGGTAGACAAAAAACGGCACCACAAAATGGATAAAGATCAGAATAACCAAGCATCAACTCTGAATTGCGTGATTTTATTTCCAATTTAAACGTCCAAACACGCAATGAATACCCCCAATAAAGATAAAAACACGTTGGAGCGATATTGGATGCTCCGAACGAAGTTATGTCGAAATAGTCATGGATGCAATTGCACGAAATTGGTAAAGCGTCTTGCCACAGTAAAAGTTCGGGGTTATTAAAAGAAAGGCAGAGAATTCTCCTTTTAAAATGACTTTGACCAGTTTCCGACCAGTAATTTTTGTACGAAACTTGACTGGTTGCCATGACATGTATTTAAAATATAATTCTAAGCACCTTCAAGGGAATGAATCGTGAAAGGTCCCTTCTCCGCTGCCATATCAGGAAGTATCAGATATAATTCAGCGCTACAAGTGAAAGCTTTTAGTAAACTAACATTTGACGAACGCTGTAACAATAAATCTTACAACGTTCGATAGACGCACAAAAAGTTCAATAGTACTTCTTTTGAAAGCTTTTGTAAAAATATAATTTACATAACCATGAGAAAATTCAAATAGGTTCGGCCATAAATAGTGTCTATTGTGCGTTCTGAGTTAAACAGGTCTTTTTGTCTGCGGGTATTATGAAGAGAAAGTCAAAAATTTTAACATCTAATTGTGGATGTTAATCCAACTGTATCAATTAAACACGGCCGGTTGATGCAATTTATCCTTGGTGTACTGTTTGGGTTTAGAATTAAGACAAGAAATGGATTACTGACGTGAAATAGTTCGACATTTGTTATTGATGTTGTACTCCGTAATTAATAAGAAATAACTCAACCAAATTATTCAGCTATAACGAGGCAGAATATTACAAAGTCCGGTAGGCGAAAACGGTTCACATTCTCCGTATATTACAGAAACAAACAATATGACAAAAGGCTGATTCTCGTTTAAGCTTAACTCGAACAACAAATATTTAACTTTTAAAAAAATTTCCAACGCACTCCGAACTGACACGCTAAGTTGCTCGATTAACAACAGGACGAAAGTGTGAAAGAAAACACCATACCTGCAATTACCAGTCCTTGAGAAAAATTTACGAACCTACGGTGAAACACGTTAACACTGCTGAATGCTCACCTGGCCACGAACAATACTTCGTCAATAACAACTGTCCAACAACATTCCAAAACTCCGTAAGCTCTGGTGAATGATGATGCCTTCTTGGCTAATCCTTGTCCAACTTGGAAACCGTTCGCACCCCAGACATTTGTTAGAGAAAAGCATTATTAGTACGTAGACAACCAAGTGATGCGTACTTCGCCATCTTGGCGCTGCTCACTATCCACCACTATCCACACCAAAGTACTAAATTCAAGTTAATGACACGTGACATCCATTTTGTCTATAATCTCGAACTTTCCACGCGTGTCCCGAACTTTATGCATGCAGATCGCCAATATCCCTTCCGCTCTTCAGAATACTCAGATCGAACCGATACGAGGTAGCGAGTTCTTGCTGGCTTTCCAAGGTCAGCCATTAATTTTTAATATCTCTGAAATTTTCCTGCCAAAGACTGCGAGCGGCAAAAGAATTTTCGAGAATTTCTCCGATGCTTGCTGTATCTTCTAAAATAGGTTTAATTGGTCAACAGAGACGTTTTTATCTGATGGAACTCGAATGCGACTGGTCGATCGTTCCAGTTAATAGCGCGTTTGTTGCATGAGTTGATTGCGGTTAACTGTAAGTCTCTTCTAATCTTCTAGTAACCTTTTAAGGGGTAGATTACGTGGATAATTTCAGCCCGGGTTGAAATTGAGATCGGCGAAAGATAATCCATGCGGAAAGTACGAAACAGTCTGTTATTTTAATATTTTGTCACGGTTCTCACGTGTTTCTTTAATTTTCCGCCCGAGCTGAAATTTTGTTGTGCGAGTACATGGGAGTTTTCAGCCCGGGTAGCGCCAACCGGACTGGAATTTTCGCCATGTAATCGCAACGTCAGTTTTTAAGTGATTTGTTAATGAATCCACGCTGAAAAGTCTCCATCTATTCAGGGCCTAAAGGAAATGTCGATTTGAGAGGTTTAAAAATTCTATAATATTCTGCAAAGCATGCTCTCGGACCCCCTAGACACTCCCGCTTGCAAAAAGCCTAGCTGCGTGTCTGGTCATAATCCTTTCAAAGAGTACACTTTATATCTTCCTGAATTATACTCTGAAAAAAGATTTTTAAAAGATTAAATTTGCTAAGTCCAAAGCTCTTACCAACGCAATGCATCGTAACAAGTTAAGTATTCTTACGCTGTTGTCAGTACTAATTTAATTTTACAATGCATAGCAAGCGCAGGTGAGAAAATAAAAGACAAACTGAAAGCGTGTAACCTCAATTCCGGAACTTGCAATATTTTTACGGGCTAATATGAAGTGCCGCCCTTAATTTTGTTCGTCAACGCACGTAAAGTCTTGGAACATGATTCAACTCATTCTAATCTCCCCTACGTAATTTAAATTATAGCAACATGGTTCAAGTCATGCGTTAACGGAAACGAACTTCCTGTACTTTTATAAAGAATAGGGCTAAGAAAGCGGAACTTGAAAACGGCAAGAAACAACTGGGCGAGGCAAACACGGAGATTCATAAATGCCATATGGGTAAAATCAGAGGAGACCTTGGTACTTTGTTTCAGTCATTGATAACTCGGGAAACCCTGGGTTCTAGCTCGCGCTTGTTGCTAAAAAACCCGGTCCTTCCGTGGTTTCTGGAGTGCTCGATAAGAGGTAACCTACTGTGCACCACCCCTTTGGGCTTGTTGCGTACAAACATTTGGCGGGGTTTGAGCCCAAGGACTGGAACTGTTGCCTTCTCCAGCTCATTCCATCTCCGGAAGTGACGTAACGTCACTGTTATAGAGTTAGGGCAACGGTTAGGCTAGAGATAGATTCAGGGTTAGAGTTTCTATTTGGATCTGCGTTTGCTTAAATGTAATTTTTAGAATGTCAATCAGTTGTAAATGGAGACTGATGGTGACCTCTCAGTTGACTGCAATGGTTGCCAAAGATTGGAGCCGATGGCCCGATGCTCTCTCTAGTTTTCATGACCTCTATGACAAATTCCATGAACTTTATGACCAACCTATGGCTTCTAGAAGGTCCCAGAGACGGTGGAGCTTCAGATCTACGACGTCAACGTCAATGATGACAATCATTAAACAAAATAATTCCTCATGCGGAGCAAGGGGAGTGAATATTTTCGTAGTCTCTAGAGTATTCTCTATACATCGTCGTCATTGTGATACAACCCCATTCATACTATTTTTACGTCTTCACCACGGCGTCATATTGCAGAGAGACAAATACAGCTGCTGCTCAAGATTGATTTCAACTCTAGACTACACCAAACTCCCACTCTGTCAGACTTCCGCGCCCTCAGATATTTAACCCTTTCATGCATGCAGTTGTTGTGTGACAACTTTATTACTTTACTCCGTCTGACGCCAGACGATTTTACTCTTCGAAGGGAAGACCCCTGGTTACTGCGCGAATGAAAGGGTTAAAGCATATTTCAATCAAGTCGATTTGATTGCGCGAACAAATATCCTGGATGGAAATCAACCTGTACTGAGGGATCAATAGTAAAATCTTCCGGCGTGAGACAGAGTAACAGGTTAGGAAACTGTCGAAAATTAATTCACGTTTCACTCCATCGAAGGGCCCTCGCTCGAAGCGCCGATTCTAGTTTGTTTCTTTAACACTTATTAAAATGACACGTTAGTCAGCAATTTTTTATTGAGTTTTTATTAATTTCTGACCTTTTTTATGTATTTAATGAAAAATATGTCACTTGTCATACTCTTTTTTAGCAATTTTCAGTGGAAGCCGTGCCCCCCCGCCCTGATCAGGGACGGGCTTGTACATGCATAAACATACCCGGCTACCAGCGAGATAATCTAATTAGACTGCATTCACCCAAATGCTGAGCAAATATCATGCATCAATTGTTATATCATTCACGTTAAACATGTGTAAGAATCCAGTACTAAGTATGCCGAAGTAAAATGCGAACGAATTCCGTTTGCACTGAAACCAAATTCGTCATTGTTTGCGTTTATGAGAATGATAAGGTGAAGTGGCTCTTTCACAATATGAAGTGGATGTTGTGATGCAATAGTACCTTGGCAATCTAGCTGGTGACTGCGACATCGTCTGGGTAACGACGTACAAGTGGCACGTGTGAGGGTCACCGCCTTGCATGGAATCGGGAGAGTCCAATTTCACATAAACTGTGGACAAGCAAGTTTGAGGTTTTTGTTTATGTACAGCAAGTTCCTTTCCAAGTTTCAGCGTTTATTTTTTGATGAATCAAACAAGGGTCTATTTTTTGTTGTACATGCTATAGTTTAATGATTAGCGTGCGATTATCTTGCAATATCTGTGAATCCGAAGTTCTCTTCTAGTCTAGTATCAATATATAACTTAAATCCACCTTTTTACCAGTTAAAATGAAACTAACTATACTTTACAATGGCACTCGATTTTCCCATATTATTTTTGTCGGCTGACAACGAAGCTGTCTTTCGTGCAACATGTCACGCCATCTTTACAGCTTAGGATGATGTTATGGGGGAATGCACGAATGTGGTATGCTGTTTTCCTTTTTCCACATCCTTATAACAAAATGAAGCTATTAGAGAGAGAAATTTAATCAAACTAAAACGGGAATGTAAGATAAGAAGCTAGGATTTTGGCTAGTATTTTAGCACTGAAATAAATCTCGAATCTTCTCGAATTTCGTATAATTGAAACCACTCATCGAAGACCACAACAAGAACGGTAACGATATCTGATTACAAACTTGATTTTTTTCACGGAAAGAACTCGCAGATTATCAGGGATTAACTCCTGCACTGCCACGCTTCTTCCTTTGACGAGTAAACTCGTCTGGCGTCAGCCAGAGTACAATAATAAAAGTCCATAGTCAGCAGGGAAGAAGTTAGGAGACCGTAAGTAAATTAGAACGGTGTCGTTGTTAGATAATAAGCTAGGATTTCTGCATTTAAAAACCTCACTAGGACTATCACTTGGCACTGATTAATCCAAAGACAATGAACCATTCGAAATCGCAGGATAAGATTAGCCTCACATATGGATTAACCGTGCTTGGATTGACATAATCTCCCCACGGGGCTAAGGCATGCTAGTTTGAGGGAGTGGATACAGTCTGGTGGCTAATCGGATTTAGTATAAGTTACTTACCGAAACCGAGGTAACTACGTTGGTTATCAACCGAGGCGCAAAGATGCCTTCTTAGTTCATCATCAGAGATTAATAGAAGTTGTAAAGCAAAAAAGTAATTTTAAATTATGTTCTGATCATTGTGGAACTATTTTCACGTTTTGAACGTGTTCACAAATATACATATTTGATCGTCCGAGTGTTTGGTAACTCCGATTTAACTTTTTAATGTTTGAAGTGATGACGAAATTTAAGCGAATTAACATGTTTTTGAGTTTGATGGTTTGGTTTAATGCTGTTTTTTTAAGTTACCTACTATTTAGTTAATGTTCCGGGGATTAAATATATTATATATACTATCCCATGGACATTAACATTTAAAGTAGATTGGGGGTTACTAAGTGATCTTAAGAGCCGTAGTATATCAAAGAAAACCGAGCTGATGGTGTATTAAGCAAGACTAGTTCCTGGTGAACGAAGTATTACCCTGTCACGCGAGCAGTTGTTATTTGGCAACTTTATTATTTTACTCTAACCCCAGACGATTTTACTCATCAAAGGGAAGACCCTTGGTCATTGGTTGTGACGACCAACGCGACGGGAGATAATATAGGATTGCCAAAATGTTCGGCAAGAACTCTAAATTTTTTAGGAATATTTGGCAGTCTCTACTGATGCCATAAAGGAGATAGGTTTTAAACCCTTGTTAACCCTTTTCTGTCCGAGGACTTTCCCCTTGGCGAGTAAAATCGTCTGGCATTAGCCACATAAAATACTAAAGTCTCCATAGGTCACTGAGGACCTTTATGACCAGGAAGGAGTTAAAAGACAAAAAGGGAAATTGCAAGTCAGATGTTAAGTAGAGGATCGTCAAGCGGATTTTCTCAGAAAAACCGAACCGGAGTCCCAGACTGGAGCATTACGTGGGTAGCGAGCGATTGCCTGCACTTCCGCCCTCCCTCACTCCCAACCCCTACAACGACCAGCTTTTCCCGCAGGCTTTCTCCCGATGGCTGGCCAAGCACCCTAGTATTTGAGCTACCGAGAATCAGATGGAGAGCCGAGGTGTTTGTTCAACATATGTGCTGCGTACGACAGATAGCCACGATACGATGGTTAGTTGTAGAATTGTTATACACAATACTGTGCGAGCGGGAGTATAACATTGGTCAATAATTTCAACAATAAAATGGAAGCCCCCCGTAAAGTTTGGCCAAGGAGAATACACGTCGTTGCAAGTTTTAATTGCGTACCCTTTGACTACCAACATGCATGGACCTGTCGGATATTTTTCGGTTGGGGTTAGTAACTAAACGCGACAAGGCACACAAGGGTGGACAGTGATGTTATCCAGCAGTCACTCTTTCAAAATAGAACGGTCCACGTGAATGTAAATAATAGAGAGGTTAAGATACCCCGGTTCCGGTGTACGGGTGAATTACACGTACCGGTTACCGGTGATACGGGTACGGCTTGCAACTTAAGAAAATACTTAAATTCCGGGTAAGAAAACCGAGTGGAGATACA